>JANBXI010000028.1:210280-220619 GCA_024271845.1 Cryptococcus sp. VH57_BW
CCCGCATCTCGCTTGCCCCCCCCCCCCCCCCCCCCCCCCGTCCGCGCAACTCACAAAACTGTAAGCCCTGTCGATGACGAGCTTCTTCTGTCCGGTGGCCACGACCCTCAGACTTGCCGCGCCCGCGCCTGCCCACTCGGGCAGCTCCCCCTGGCCCGGGTACGTCACCACATGGATGGGTTGTGGGTTTCCCCTGTATGGGAACTCTTTCGAGAGCCCAAAGTCGGCGAGGACGGCGTGGCCCTTGTCGTTGAGGAGGATGTTTTCGGGTTTGAGGTCGCGGACGATGATGCCGTGCCGATGTCTTCTCAATTTTTTTTTTATTTGATTTTTTTTTTCGTTTGTTCCGTCAGCCTGGAGGCCATGCATGGGTCCATGGGCGGGAGAGTGTGTATGGCGGCACAGCGGAGACGGACGAGGGGACTTACAGGTCGTACAAGCCTTGGGTGATATCAGCCGCATAGAACCTCGTGCGGTGATCGCCCAGGATACCATAGATCTCCATCTGGGTCGCGAGGTCACCGCCCGGGTAAAACTCCATGACAAAGTAGAAATTCTCGCGGTCGGTGAACGAGTAGTGCAGGCGGGAGACGAAGCGGTTGTGCGGCTCGTCGGTGGCGAACCGCCGGAGGATCGTGTTCTCGGTGAGGGTGTGGGCAAGCTCGTCGTGCGTGAGGACAGAGCGCTTGGAGATGGCTTTCATGGCGTGGATGCGGTTGGTCGGGGTGTGCTTGACGAGCAGCACCTGAGGGGGGGGGGGGGAGGGGTGAGCGGTTGGCAGAGCACGGAGGGCGGGACGACTTACCCGGCCTGCACAGCCCTTTCCGAGCACACGGATGAGCTGGAAATCCTCCAGTTTTGTGACATACGGCCTGCCGCCCGCGGAGCTCTCACACGTGCTCGCCTCGCTGCGCGGTGCTCGAGCATGACTCGAGTCAGCGGGGCTGGCGGGTGCGCTCCGCCGGTGGCCGTCGGGGGTGGCGCCGTTGCCGTTCACGCGTGTCATTCCCGACTGGGGGGAGCGGGGCAGGGGGGTGGGGTGGGCGGGTGGGGTGGAGCGTGGAGGATCGCCGGAAGCGTAGGGCGGGGATGGAGGCAGCGGGAGCGGGGTGGCGCGGGAGTCGCGGGAGTCGCGGGGGGTGGCGGTGGCAAGGTCCAAGACTGCAGCTGCAGCGGTGGCCATGACCGTCGACGAGGGGGCGTGACGGGTCTTTTCTGGACGGGGCGTGGGGCGGGCGTGGGGGCGGGGTGTGCGCGGAATGCGGGCGGGGGCGGGTATCCGGGGGACGGTATATACGGTGGGGCCCGTCCGGGTGGCTATCTACGTCACCAGGGCAGGTAGGGCGGCCGAGGCGGGCGGGAAAAGGAGAGGGCGGGGAAGGCGCAGGCCGTCGGGGCGGAGACTTGCTGGCGTGTGCGGCTGTGGCCGTGGCCGTGGGCCGTGGTCCTTTGTGCAATCCTGGGGGACAGGCCGGGGCGCTGATGACGCGGGGCGGGCGAGGAGAGCGGTGACGGGGAGCTGCGAGCTGCGAGCGGGGCGGGGGAGCGGCCGAGTGCTGGGTGCTGGCGGTGGCGGGGGAGAGATACAGCACGGAAGGGGCCGGGAGGGCCGGGGGCGAGCGCACAGGGAGCCAGCCAGTGCCGCGGCAGGGGAGTGATGCGCTATGGCCGCCTGGGCCTGGGAGTGGGGACGGGCGGGCGTGGGAGCGGAGCCCATTGCCACCCGCTAGCGCCGTGCTCCTTGCAGCATCGCCGCCCTCCACGCCCACCCAGCGGCTCACGCACCGCATGCCACGGGGGACACGCCGCACGGATCACCACACCGCACAGCCCGTCGCTCCGTCGCTCGTAGCACCGTTTCACACAGACAACAAGGCACTCGAACGCGTGCCACTCAGCCCAAATGCCACGTCACGGAAGGAAGTCTAAAGTGTATATTGCGGCTGTCCGAGCGCGTCCTCTGTTGTACCCCCTACCACGCGTGATCCCTTCCCCCTCTCCTCTCTTCTCTCTCCTCTCTCTCCTCTCTCTCCTCACTCGCATCCCCGTCTCTCCCTTCTCGTCTCTCCCACACCCGACAACGGTGTTGCATCGCCGTAGTGTGCTGGCTCGACCCCGCCACCAGGCCATACAACCGCTCCCCTGCACGTCCCTCCTGCGGCCACGCCCCCAACGCGTCCCATCGCATCCCACATCTCGCCCTGATCACCCCTCCTCACGGCCCCACACGACGTGTCACGCTCATTACTCCCCTCCCCCGTGCCCCTCCCCGGATCCCTAGACCTCGTCCACACCCACAAAACACACTACACCCACGATGGCAGCAGTCGCAGCGCAGCCTGCCGCCATCCACGACCCCTACCACCCATCCTACCCCGCCCAATCCGTCATGGAGGACTCCGACTCGGATCGCGCCCCCTCCCCTGCATCCTCCTCCTCCTCCATCCAGGGTGACTTCGCCATGGACACCGACCATGCCAACTTCTACCACCAGCAGCAACAGCAGGCCTTGCTCTATCAGCAGCACCAGCAGCAGAACGGCCTGGAGCCCGGCGCAGGCAAGCTCGCCATGAAGGAGGTGCAGCGGCATGCGAGAATGAACCCTGATGCAGAGGACGATGAGATCAGTGATGATGAAGAGAGTGACTCGGATAGCATGCCGGATGATAGTATCGACTTTAGCTTGACTTATGCGCTGTGAGTGTTTGTCCGGGGGGTCAAAGGAAGAGGGTCCTTTGAGTGGTCCCCAGTGTCTCCCCCCCCCCACCAACCGCTCTACAAAGTGCACTCCCTGACTGTCTCTCCCAACCCCTCAGCCACACCTTCCTTGCCACTGTCGAGGGACAGGCCTCAGTCGTCAAGGGCGACTCTCTCGTCCTTCTCGACGACGCCAACTCGTACTGGTGGCTCGTGCGTGTGCTCAAAACGGAGGACGTCGGGTATATCCCTGCCGAAAACATCGAGACACCATACGAGCGCCTCGCGCGGCTCAACAAGCACCGCAATGTCGACCTTGCCGCCGCTACGCAGACGGAGAAGCAGGCCGGCGCGGTGCAGTCGCGCGAGAGGCTCAAGGGCGCGATCGCGGGCAAGGGCCGGAGTGCGCGACAGGACATGTCTGGGGAGGGCGTGTCGGAGGAGAGCGCCGGGAGCAGGCGAGTGGTGTTTGCGCCCCCGACCTATGTGGATCACCCGGGTGTGACTTGGAGCAGTGACGAGGAGAGCGAAGGGGAGGAGGGGATGGATGTGGATGGGCAGCAGCAGGAGGAGGAGGGTGAAGGCGGGCAGGACGTCGGCAGGGTGGATCAGGGCTTGGACGAGGATATGGAGCCGGACGACGGGATGGAGTGGGCGGACGAGGCCGCTGCCGGGGAGCAAAGGCGCGTCGCGGACCAGCGGCACCAGCAGCAGCAGCAGCAGCAGCAGCAGCAGCCACAACAGCAGGACCAGGCCCCGACGAATTCTCAGGTGCAAACCCCCGCGATACAGCCAAAGTCCAATAACCCCTTTGCACGCAAATCCAGCCTCCCCGTCGAGACAGTCTCCACCGGCCAAGGCCCTGGCGGTCCCGCCACCTCGCTCGCGTCCGTGGGCGGCAGCCCCATTCTCGACCCTGCCGCGGCGGGAAACGACACCCGCCGCATTACCGCTACCCCTGCTGTCGCTGGTGGTCAGCTTTTGGCTTCTGCCAATATAACTGACGGCCCCGGCGGGGGGTCGCAGCCTGGTTCGCGTAATGTCAGCGGGCAGTCGACGACATCAGCGTACTCGACAGTCTCGACAGTCTCGGTGGTGTCGTCCACCAGCACTGGACGCAGTACGCCCACGTCGGGGAGTCCGGAGAGCTCCGGTGGGAAGATAAAGAAGGCGCGCAAAGCTGGGGAAGCTGGGATCGGGTCGGGCCCCGTCAGCAGTGGGACCTCGGGCACGGTGGGCTCGGCGGACGCTGGTGGGGAGAAGAAGAAGCGCGGGATTCTCGGAGGACTGTTCTCCAGAAAGGGCAAGGAGAGGGGCAAGGGGTCTGGCGGTGGCGATGGTCGGAGCTCAGAAGACAGCACGTCTATGGAGGACGGGCGGTTCTCCGAGGACGGCCCTGCGGGTGCTGGGGCTGGCACCTCGCCCAGCACGAACGGGCGCGGGACGCCCGTCAACCCCGCCGCGCACCGCCCGAGCGCCGCGTACCCGCCCGCGCTCCACACGCAGACGGGCGACGTCTCGGCGCACAGCATGAAGCTGCAGCAGCAGGACCAGGCGCGGATGCAGTCGTACACGAGCAAGTACCTCTCCAAGTCGCCCTCGTCCGAGCTGCACTCGCCGAATGCGGCAGAGGCGGCCGCGGCGGTGGCGCAGTCGGCGGCGGCGATGCGGCTGACGGCGAGTATGGGGATGGGGGGAAGTGTGGTGGGCGCGAATGGGATGATCAGCGATGGCGGGGCGCGGGGTGGGCCGGGGGCCGCGGGTGGGCTCGGGGTTACAGGCGGGGAGGGGAGGGCGGGCCACCCCCGCCCGAGCAGTATAATCATGAGCCCCAACCCGTCCGGCCCGCCTCTACTGAACGTCATCCGCATTTTTGCCGGGGCGGACGTCGAGTCCGAGTCATCGTTCAAGACGGCGCTCATCAACGAGACCACCTCGGCGGCGGACCTCATCCGCCAGGCTACGCAGCGCTTCCGCCTGCCCCACGTCCCTGGCACAGCCGGTACCTCGTCGTCCGCGGCACTCGTCGACGCGGGGTACTATGTCACCGTGCGCGACGTCAACGGCGACGAGATGGAGCTCGCCCCTGACGAGCGGCCGCTCGCCGCCTTCCAGGACGCCGTGGCGCGGTGGCCGGATGCCGCCGCCGACGCCGCGGAGGACGCTGCGGGCGCAGCGGGCGCGACGGACGAGCATGGCCAGCTGCTGCACCCACGGCTGGGCGCGATCACGCCGATGGTGAAGCGCTCCAGCGTGAGCAGCATCTCGAGCATGGTCAGCCTGTCGAGCCACCCGGCGATCGCCAAGTTGGGGATGAATGATTATTCGGATGACTCGCAGGTCAAGATCTATTTGAACCGGCGCAGCGCGCAGGGGACGGGTGGTGTGCAGGGGATGGGCGATGTGCAGGGGATCGGTGGCGCGCAGGGGATGAGTGGCGCGCAGGGGAGAGGGATGTCGGACGTGCAGAGCGAGTTCTCGAGCTACTCTACCGGTCTGTCGACCGTGCAAGAGTCCAGCCCGGACCAGTCGGTCGACTACGACCATGCGCACGCGCACGGCGCCGAAGCGAACGCCGACGCGAACGCCGACGCCCTCACCGGCGGGGATGCCGAATCGCCCAGCACCCCCACGCAGCTGTCCCACTCCCAGGCGCAAGCCAAGGCACAAGCTCAAGCCCAAGCCCAAGAGCGTTCACCGTGGCAAGTGTCGGGGCAAGCGCAACCGCGCTACAACCCCTCCCTCACCATTGCCACGCACGGCCAAACCGCTCCGGAGCGCTTCATGTCCCCCTCGGCACGCTTCACAATCCAGCTTCTCATCCACGGGTCCGACCTCCCTGACGGTGTCGCCTTTGATCCTCACTCGGAGGGGATCGTGGCGCGCGCTGCGCTGCGTGACCTGCAGCTGAACGGGCCGTCCGGGCAATCCGCGACGGTGGACGAGGGGCCGAGGAGGAGGCTGTTTACCCTGCCGAGAAACGCGAATGTAGTGGATGCGATCGAGCAGGGATTGGAGAGATTTGGGGTGCAGGAAGGGGTGGTGGATGGTGGAGATGAGGTGGAGGAGAAGGTGGGGAAGAGGAGGAGCATGACGAGGGTGCGGTATCGGTTGGCGGCTGTGGTCGGTGGGCAGGGTGAGCTTGCTGCTTTGTTGTGTGGTGGGAGATGGCAGACAGAAACTAACGGGCGAGTGGTGTTTATAGAGAAACAGCTATTCCCGTCGAGCAAGGTGCTTGATGCGTACCCTGTGCCTCCCAACTTGAAACCGATAGACAGGAGCACGCCAGAACAGCGCAGGCGGTCGCGAGATCTGAGCTACCATGCTGGGTCGTCTGCCGACATTCTCCCTTCCGACCCAGTCTTCATCCTCCGGCGCGTCGTCCCGCGAGGCCTGTCTGGCGCCCGCATCGACGGCCAAGCCCAGCTGCAGTCGCAGTCGCAGACCCAATCCCAGCCTAGCCTCTCCCACCGGCAGCCGGCGCGCGAACCTCTCACGATCATCTCCCAGATCCCGGCCGCTTCACACAGCACGTTGTCTGACCCGCGATCTCCGCAAGAGATCATTGCTGCGCAGCGCGCTGCGTCGCGCGCGAACCAGCTGTCGCTGATCTCCTCGGTCAACAAGGACAAGGGCGTCGACGTGGTGCTGCCGCAGTACCAGGGGACGGTGCGGTCTGTCAAGCAGACGGACGCGAGCGGCGGGCAGGTCGTGCGCTACTCGTACATTGACATGGGCGGGGAGACGTATGATATATCTGACCTGCTGGCGGAGGAGTGGGGCGTGGATGGAGCCGCGGCACGTGGGAAAGGTGCAGCGGGAGCGGGGGTGAGCGGCAAGGACGGGGGGTCTGGGACGAGCGTTGTGACGCGGCCCGTTGCGGGGCTGGTGCGGATGGGCACTGACAGCTCGGGTTACGTCACGGCGCCGAGCACGCCTGACGAGACGTTCACGGGCTTGCCGATGTTGTCGTCGCCGAGCCAGACTGGGCGGGCTAGCACTGAGCCCGCAGAGGTGCTGCATGATGGTGGCGTGAGCGGGCCGGAGCTTGGGCAGGATGCGACGCCTCGGCCGAGCTCGCGCCAGCGCGGCGAACCGGATCTGCTGCACCGCGCGGTGCAGCGCGCGAGTCTGGACGGCGAGACGGGGCTGTCGGAGGCGCTGAGCCGGGTGATTGACCGGGTAAAGGGAGGCGGCCGGGGGAGTACGTCGAGCGAGGAGGTGGTGTGGGCGCAGCGGGGGGGGAGAGAGGGGGCGGGGTCGGCGGACGGTGAGGCGGGGACGATGACGCCGCCGAGTGGGAGGGTGACGCCGCAGCCGAGCCAGTATCAGGTCAGTGAGGACGACAGGGTGTGGGAGCAGGCGCGCTGACATGGCTGTGGTGATATAGAGTACAAGCGGTGCGGACCCGCACGCCACGCCGCGGGCGTCCAACGCCTACAGCTACGACCCATCGTACTCGCAATCGAGCTCGCAATCGCGCTCGCACTCGCGGTCCGGGTCGCAGACATCCGCGACGACGCACTCGCGCTCGAACTCGCGCCAGAACCAGCACGAGCTGGCCAACACTGCGGCGAGTGTGAACCGGATAATTTCGCGACACCGTCAGCAGCCGTCGATTGCGTCCATACTGTCGGACATTGAGACGCCCGCGCCGGCGTCGTCGGCGGGGTCTCGCAGCCGAGAGCGATCTGCTTCGGCGGAGAGCGATGCGGAGGGTGACGCCGGGTCAGCAGGCGACGACGAGGCGGACGGCGACGGCGACGGCCGGTTTGGCGACGGTGACCGTTCTTCGACGCCGGCGACGGCTACGAGCTCGACGCACCCGACGCCTCCGTTCAACGGCATCGTGGCGTTCACGCGGGCGCTGAACGTGCGGAGCCCTACGCCGGGGACGCCGGTGAGCTACCGGGACGATTTCGGCATGAAGGACATGATGGCTGTCATCCGCATGCGCGCGAGGGAGTTCCGTCCAAAGCCTAGCGCGGAGTCGTCGCGCGCGAGCCCGGCGAGCCCTAGCCACTCTGCGAGCCACTCTGGCTCGTCGGACGGATCACGGTCCAGCGGCGGGAGCGGCGGGAGCAGCGGCGATAGCGTGCACACGGCGGACACGAGCGCGAGCGAGCATGGGGGGCCGGACGGCGCAAGCGTGGAGGTGGACAGGTATCTTGTGGGCGAGAAGATTGAGTGGGGGGCGGTGCACCCGGATGTGAGAGCGTGCTTTGAGGGCGCGCAGGACCGGCTGGACAGGTTTGATAAGGAGGTGGACGAGCTGTTGGTGTCTGTTGGGGCGATGGGTTAGGTGCGGTGCGGTGCGGTGCGGCCGTCTGTGGCTGTGGGTGGTGTGCAGGCGGGGTGTTGTTGCACGACAGTCATGCTCTCACGCGAGCAGGGCTTGCAGTTTTCCTCACGAGTTGTGTATCTTTACGGTGGTCTTGAGCTCTAGTCTTGTTCTTTTTTTCATATGACAGTATGCATGATATACGAGTTGCGCGTGTCTCTCTGTCGGCGGCGAAGAGCGTAACGCGAGCCTGCGCGGGGTGGGGTGCCTGGCAGCGGCGATCAGCGAAACTGCGCCCGTGCGTCTCGTTGCCGCCTCGGGTTGATTGTTTTGACCGCCCTCCGCCCTCGAGCGGGTTCTCACGAGACTGTGTGATACGATGGCTGCGAATCGACAAGTGCCCGCACCCTCGGCCGCACCCTCGGCCGCACCCTCGGCGGGGCTGCCGCCGAGCGGGGTCCGCGGGGGGCTGCATGGATCACCGGCCCCGGCCACACTTGTAAGCTCGCTCCTTGCGCTCTGCCCGCGGCTCTGCCCCGACTTGCGCCGTGGAGCCCACCACTGACACCCGCCCCGATGCAGGCCCCCATAGACCGCATAGACCGCATAGACCGCTTAGGCCGCTTGCCCCCCGCCCCCCCCGCCCCCTCCACAGCCGCGCCCCCAGCCGCGCCCACACCCCCGGCCCTCGAACCGCAGATCCTGCTCGTGCTAGTCGGCCTACCAGGCAGCGGCAAGACGAGCTTTGCCGAGGCGCTTGTGCGGGCGTCCGAGATGGGGATGGACGCGGGGGGGACGGGGGGGACGGGGGGTGAGGGGGGTGAGGGGGCGACAGGGGGTGAGGGGGGCGAGGGGGCGACAGGGGGTGAGGGGGGCGAAGGGGTGCCACCGCCGACGCGTCGGGACACGTCCGCTACCGCTGCGCTCGCCTCTCCCATTTCTTCTCCCTCCTTCGCCCCCGCCCCGCCCACCCCCCCCCCCCCCCCCCCCCCCCCCCCCCACGCAGCAGCCCACAACGAATGGGCGACGCAGCAGCCCAGAAACAAGGTTGCGGCAGCTCCACAGTCGAACACGGTTAAGGTTAGACCCCTGCCCTGGTGCTGTCTCGGTCTGTGGGGCCTGGTGCACACGCACGCACGCGGCAGGATGGGCATCTGCGTGTACGGAGATGAAGGAGATGCATGGCTGTGCTAATGTGGCCTCATCGGTCGTGCAGGCAGCGTCGCCACTTTGTGGCGATCGCGGACGAGGTGGACCCGCGGCCGCTGGTGTACTGCGTGGTGCTGAAGGTGTCGCACGGGACGCTCTGTGCGCGGCTGGCGTCGCGGCGGGGGCACCCGACGATCGCGGACGGGGCGGCGGGGCAGCGGGTGCTGGCGCAGATGGGGGGCGTGTATGCGCCGCCGCGGGTGGACGGCGGGGAGGGGTTCGACGGGGTGTACGAGCTGGGGGAGGGGGAGCAGCCGCGCGGGGGCGGGGGGGAGGGGTGGGGCGCGGTGGCGGGGGAGGTCGTGCGGCGCGTGGCGGTCGAACGAGCGTGGCCACGAAGTGGCGGCGCGAGTGAGGTTAGTGGCGGGGGCGGGGGTGGGAGGGGCGGGGGGGGCGGGTGGCGGGGCGGGGGGAGGGAGGGCGGATGGCGGGGGAGAGGCGCGGGGAGGGAGGGCCGGGGGGGGAGAGGCGCGTCGGGGCGGGGCGGGACGCGCCGAGAGCGTGAGCGATGATGCATGCATGCACTGGGCGCGCTGGAATCTGTCGTGGCCCGTGCAGTGATGACGTAACGCAGCGTGGGTGCCCTGCGGCCCGGGCCCTGCGTGCCCTGAGCGCAGATCCCAGCGCAACATTTCGGGCAGGAGCCATGTGGCCGAGTCTTGTCTCCTCGCCTCTTCTGCGCCGCTCTCGACCTCTCTCTCTCCCGCCCGCCCCCGCCCCCCCCTCCCTCCCCCCCCTCCCCACGAGGGATGCTCAGCCCCGTGCACGGACCGCCCGCAGGCATGACTGGCGTCCCGCACGCTCCCCCTCCCCCCGCCCCCGCCCTCCCCCCGCTCCCCCCCCCCAGCGCATTCTCCCTCACCGTCCAGCAGCAGCCCGAACGCGCCCGGCTCTGCTCCTACAAGGAGGAGAACGAGACCAGTGCGTGCTCCCTCCCCCTCCCTCTCTCTCTGCTCACGCCTGTGCTCACCCCCTCCCTTCCCCCTTCCCCCTTCCCCCGCCCTCAGTCGACCGCCGCCCCGTAGATCCCCCGCCTATAGTCGAACTCCGCTGCAGCGACCTCCCCGCAGAGTGCGTCCCGCCTACACACGCTCGTCCCGTCCCGCCCCGACTAACCCCCCCTCTCTCACCCGCAGGCAACTCCTCGAATCC
>JANBXI010000029.1:0-211175 GCA_024271845.1 Cryptococcus sp. VH57_BW
GCCGCAAGATACCGAGCCCACGCTCGGTGTACGCGCGAGGATCCTCCCCCGGAGCGTACAAAGCCATCTGATGAGTGTTCTGAAATGAACTGAAAGCAGGCCCCGCTAATGGCGTACTTGACGTGATATTCACCTCACCACACCTTTTACCCCCTCCGTCGTCTAACCTCACTCGCGCCGCCACTTCGTGGCGACGCTCGTTAGACCAAGTAGAGAAACGCTTTCTGCGTCTGTGGGCGTAGCAGTCCAGGCCGAGTGACCAAACCCTCGATCGACGCCCAGTCGCCATCTAAGTGCAAGTGGCATGGCCTCGCGAGTCAGTCGGCGACATCACCCGTTGACAGGCTAGGCCGCGCAGGCGCTCACCCAGTATCGCCCGCTCCACATCCTCCACATGATCTTCCTGTGTCGTCCCATCAGCCCACGACTGCCACCGCAAGAAAAGAACCGACTAGCACACGGCCGCCGCCGCAACGCCTGTCACCGGTGCCTCGAACACATGGACGACGCTGAAACGGGTCATTGTCAGGTCATCGAGCGAGTATACAAACGCAAAGTTCTGGTAGCTGCCTCGATATGCATCCATCTATAGAGTCTAATGATCAATCCCCTCTGCGAGGCCGGTGCGCCGGCTTTTGTGAAGCACTACTGAAGCGAGATGGCCATGCCACCATCCACCAACACACTGGCGCCAGTGCAGTAGCGACTGAGATCGCTTGCGAAGAATAGCGTGGGCCCAACGAGGTCCTCGGGCTGACCGAGTCGACCGAGAGGGACGCGGCGCTCTTGGTCCCTGCGCTTCTCCGGGTTGGAGAGGTCTTCTTTGTTGATGTTTGTCTCGATGGTACCTGCAGGGGAGCTCTGGTCAGTGTATGGCGGACTGTGGTCCGCAGGATGTACACACCTGGAAGCACCGAATTGCACCTGATACCCATAGGCCCCAAAGCGATGGCGCAGCTCTCCATCAAGCTCTTTACGCCTGCCTTGGTCGGCGTGTAGTGACACTGCTCGCCGCCGCCCATGAGCGCCGAGATGCTGCTGACGGCGACGATGCTCCCGCCGTCCGCCTGCTTGGCCATCTGGTTGGCCACGGACTGGACGACGAAGAAGGCGCCATTCAGGTTGACATCCTGTACGCGGCGCCAGAGTGAGTGGGGGAGGTCGAGGAATGTGTGGAAGGGGCAGATGCCGGCGTTGGAGACGAGGACGTCTATGCCAGAGAAGCGCGAGAGGGCGGAAGAGACTATCTGGAGGGAGGGAAGGGAGTGTGAGCTGGCGGTCGGCCGACGTTCGGAAGCAACGGACTGCGCACCGCTGTAGCTGTGGCGGGTTCTGCAATGTCCCCGGGGACGACGACGGTCTGGGCGCCGGCTTTCACACACTCTGCCTCGACCTGTGCGATGTCGCTGGCTGTGGACTTGCCGAGGTGGTGGAGGACGAGGTTGGCGCCGTTGCGAGCGGCGCCTGGCGGAGCGGCGGTGTGTGAGTGCGTGTGGCTGAGTGGGTGTGGAGGGGGAACGGGAGGAGCTCACCGATGGCGATGGCGCGGCCGATGCCTGTGGAGCAGCCTGTGACTGCGACTGTTTTGCCTTTGAGGAGACCGAAGGACATGGTGGGTGTGGTGTGGGTGTGGTGAGAGGGAGAGAGAGGGAGAGGGAGAGAGAGGGAGAGAGGGAGAGAGAGAGAGAGGGAGAGAGAGGGAGAGAGAGAGAGTGAGTGAGTGAGTGAGTGAGCAAGCAGACCCGCGCCACGAGGCGAGGAGCCGGCTGGCGCGCTTCCGGGGTCAGGGTCTGGGGCCACTTTGCGCCGCGGCAGCCGCCCTGAGCGGCCGGCTCGCTCGGCCCGGCACAATAATGTCCTCTCGACCTCTCACGGCAGATGTATTCGGCTCCGCCCACGCATGTATATATACCCACCCCGCCCCCCCACCCTCCCCCGCGACTCTCACCCACCCACACACCCACACACACCCGCAACCATGCCCAAGCAGTGGCCCACCATCGTCAGTCCACACGCACCCCCCACCACCCCCCCCACCCCCACCCCCGCCCCCACTGACCCCCCCGCCCCCCCAGGTCAAGCTCGAGACCTTCATCCCCAGCGCCCACGGGTCGGGCGGAGACTACCACCGGTGAGTCGGCAGCTGCCGAATGATATGCGATGTGGCCCGCGCTGAGACAGCGCGCCTCCCCAGCCAAGGCGGCGACCACTGGAGTACGTTGCATCTCGTCATCCCTCTCGGGACCCCTGTCAGCAGCTGACGCACGCCCCTGCAGTCGTCCAGGGAAACATCTCGTGCCCGATGCACAAGTACGAGGAGTACAAGGTGTCCCGTACTTCCTGGGGTATCGGAGTCCTCGGCAGTATCTTTGGTGAGCACTTGTTCCTGGCTCGCCGCCGCTCGCAGGTACAGCCGCTGACGCTGCTGTCCCGCAGTCAAGGTGCACGCTTCTGACGGCACGGTCGGCTACGCCACTGGGTTCGGTGGCCCTCCCGCGTGCTGGCTCATCGAGGAGCACTTCAAGAGGTTCATCGTCGGCCAGGACCCCCGTGATACCAACAAGATGTGGGACCAGATGTTCCGCGCTTCCATGTTCTACGGCCGAAAGGGTGAGCCTACCAGCCTTTTCCCCCTTCCCCCTCTTTCCCGCTGACTGCAGCTGACCCTGTCTCAGGTCTCCCCCTCGCCGCCATCTCGGTCGTCGACCTCGCCATCTGGGACCTCCTCGGCAAGATCCGCGGCGAGCCCATCTACAAGATGATTGGCGGCCGCACCAAGAAGGACATCCCCCTTTACCTCACCGGCCCCCGCCCCGAGGTCGCCAAGAAGCTCGGCTTCTGGGGCGCCAAGGTCGCTCTCCCCCACGGCCCCCCTGACGGCCACGTCGGCATCAAGAAGAACGTCGAGTACCTCAAGAAGTGCAAGGAGGCCGTCGGGGAGGACTACCCGGTGCAGGTGGACTGCTACATGAGCTTGGATGTGCCGTACACTATCCAGCTGATCAAGGTGAGCCCCCATCCTGCTCGCACCGAGTCATTCGTGGGCCAGTTGACTGACGTGTCTCACTGTCATACTTAGGCTTGCGAGAAGGCCGGTGTCGAGCTGAACTGGTGGGAAGAGGTGCTCCACCCGGACGACTTTGACGGGCACGTCAAGCTCAAGGAGGCTCTCCCTCACATCAAGTTCACCACTGGTGAACACGAGTACTCCAAGTACGGCTTCCGAAAACTCATCGAGAACCGCGCGATCGACATCATCCAGCCCGACGTCATGTGGCTCGGTGGTTTGACTGAGCTCATCAAGGTCGCTGCGTGAGTCAAAAGTCTCGCGTCCATCTCTGCATCACACGCTGACACTATCCGCCTCAGCATGGCCGCCGCCTACGACATCCCCGTCGTCCCCCACGGCTCCGGTCCCTACTCGTTCCAGGCCATCATGAGCTTCCCCAACTCTGACTTCTGCGAGTACATTGTACGTTGCACTCACTAGGTTGATGGGCGAGACGACGACGGGCGCGCGCTTACCCCCCACATGCCCACAGGCCAACTCTCCCGACGGCAAGTCCATCACCCCCTCGTTCGGCAACCTGTTCCTGAACGAGGTGCTCCCGCTCAACGGCCGCATCGACCTTTCTGACGAGCCCGGATTCGGGCTCGAGCTGAACCCCGCTGCGGAGCTCGTTCCGTACAGCTCGTTCTTTACTCCTTCTCGGGGTCTGGGCTCTGCGGGTGAGAAGGACGACGACGCGGTCAACGGGAAGCATTAGGAGGTCAAGGCAGGGAGGAGCTTTGAGTGTATGTAGCTGTATGTCGTCTGACGTGGTTGCAATGCATTTCGGTTGGTCTCGAAGCGCGGTCCAAAGTTACATAAGATACTCGGGTTCCCAGAAATAAAGCCAAGCGTTTTGCGTTGTGATATAGATTGTGATAGATGTGATAAACAGCCAAAGACGGAAAATACAGCGAGCACCACGAAACCAAAAGAAACTCGTCCCTCGCACAACCAACCAACCCTACGACACGGCCCCCTGCATGGGATCCGCTTGAAACAACCCTGCGGGCAAGTCAAACCAACTGTACAGGTCGCCCAAACCCGGCTGCACTGCCCATGCCGGTAGCTGTGTGAGATCAGGCTCGGGCGGCGACACGTGCGGCGTCTCCTGCGTGTTGGTGTGCACGGCCGAGTACGCTGTGCGCCGAAGGTCGAGGAGGACGTGGATGGCGTCGGGCAGGGAAGAGGAGGCGGACGCGCCGTTGATCGAGTTGAGCCATTTGCGCTTTGCCCTCTCGAGAAGTTTGACGTATTGTGCTGTGGGTTGGGTGTGTCAGCTGCTGCATGCCGTGTCGTCCACGGCGTGGGATCAACGTACTGGCCAAACCCCAGTACTCTGACTGCTCCCTTAGCGCCGCGACAATGGCATTAAAGTCCTCATCCGGCTGGGTATGGTGGTTGAGGAAAGCGTGGACTGTGTGCCTGTCAGCGGTCGGTCGAGTCGTATGCACTCTGCGATGCGACCTACCAAAAAGGACCCTGGCAGCAACCCAACACCCCCATATGAATACCGGAGACGACGCTGTCGCCCACCCGAGGGACCTCGCGTTTTCTGCGATCGCCGCCATGGCCCTCGCCGAGCTGAGACAGGTGGTGACGTACGGCTCCTGAGGCTCGCCGTTGGACAAGGCGGGGTAGGCGTAGTACGCGTTGAGCTTGAGCAATGTTCTATTGGGGCATAAGGTTCGTCAGCGCTGCACGGCTTTCGGGGGCAGCTATACGTTACGTACGCGTAGTGAATGGCTTGCTGCGAATGGACATGCGTCAGCAGGTAGGTACCCTTGACTGTGACCCGGGCGTGAGCCGGGCGTGACCGGGGCGGGACTCACGATCTGCAAGCGCATCCCCGGCTGTGTGATCTCATCCAAAGGAAGACCCGCATACCACCGCTTTGCTGTACTCGTCAATGTCATTGTCATATCCTTCCTCCCATCCATGCCGCGGGCGTCCCCCAGGGCGATCTTCTCTGTCTGAAGCGTGTGGGCGCGGCCGAGGAGATCGAGCACCTCGACGAGATATGCCATGGGGCTGACCCTGTCGAGGGTGTTTGTGGGTTCTGCAGGGTCGCGATGGAGGACGGAGCGGAAAAGAGGAGTCTGGCACCATTCCTGCGGCGGCGTACACATGTGTCAGCGTTTTGTCTGCCGAGCACCGAGCACCGACACTGCACTCACGTCGCTCGCCCAGATCCTATCGGCGCAAGGCAACCGCCGCTTTATATCAAAGTCGGGAAGCGCGAAATCCCACCCGGTGGACACGCAGACGTATCTGTCGAGCGCAAAGATGAGCCAGAAGAGCCTGCGCCTGGACTCGTCCTCGTGCGAGCTGGCGGGCGGGGGGATGATGCTGGTCCTGCTCAAGCTGGGCGCAGGCGCGCGGCCGGTCCATGGGTTCGCATCGTCCTCGACTGCGAGACCGAGGTGAACGGCGGAGCGTGTGAGGAGCGCGAGGATGCCCCAGCTGCTGGGGCCCTGGTCTGAGCCGATGAGGTCGAGGGCGAGGAGCGCGAGTGCCTGGAGCGAGGGGATGGAGGTGGACTCTATCGCGTGGGCGAGCACATGCTGCTTCGCCTTTTGCTTGAGAGCATGCTTGCTGCTCGCGAGGCGGGGGTCTTTGGAGAGCCGGAGGGTGACGACGACGATGGCGTGATGGACAATGTTCCATGGGGGGTTGAACTCTGGGAGGAACGGGGTGAGGATGGGGGCCCAGGGGTGGATGTGCTGGAAGAACAGGCCCATGAGATCGCGGACGATGTCGTCCGGTGGGAGGACTTGGGGGTCGAGGAAGGAGGAGGGGGAGGAGACGTTGACGTTGGGCGAGGCGGAGATGTTGAAAGAGGCCGAGTCGAAAGGCACACTGTGGGAGGGGGAGGGGTCGGTAGGGAAGGGGTGGGGGTTGGACACGGCGCTGGGGTTGGAGGCGGGGAGGTGGTGCTGCTGCATGTGGACGTCTATGACGCTGGTTCCGCCTGTGGACATGCCGTTAGTGGGGTGGCTGTATGCGCTGCCCGGGGGCTGCATGACGGGCTCCGAGTGGGGTGTCTGGGATTGGTCGTATGCGAACGATGGACCGGCGAGGGGGATCTGGGAGAGGCGGGCTTCCTGGTCGGCTAGGCGGGCCTCGTACGATTCGACCCGTTCCTCCAGAAGCTCTGCGGTGGGGTGGGTCCGATGAGCGTGTGTCTGCGTTGCATGACCATGCAGGACGGTCGCTGTACTCACCGACCCGTTTGATCATCTCGATTCCGGTGCCCGGCCGTAAGCCGGGCTTGAGCTTTGGGGGATAAAAGCATTCTGCGGGAGACTTTGCACAGTTTGCGCATGTCGGCTTGGTGGAGTCGCATTCTTGCGCCAAGGGTTGTGTCAGTTGGGCATGGCATGTGACACTGCCGGCACCGACTCACTGATCTTCTTTGCCCGACAGGGAGCGCAAGTAATGGAGAGGGCGGTAGGCACTGTGGGGCGGCTCTTTTCGCTTACGGAGTGCGATCGCTCGCTGGGCGCCTTGGGCATGGTGCGGGGGCGGGGGGGGGTGATGGGTGGAGGTGGATGCGATGCACAGGGGGGTGGTGTAAGAATGGCGTCCTGTTTGTGTGGCAGTGGAGATGAAGAGTTGATCGGGAACCGAGTCTGGGGCCTCTGGCCGGGCAAGGGGTCCCCGAGTTCAGGGTGTTAATTATTTTTCGGGGAGACGCCGGGACGCCGCAGCGGTCGCTGTATGTGAGGAGAGCAGGTATGCATGCATGCAGGGGGGGACAAAGGAGCGCAGCGAGTCGGGGGGGGGTATGCACCGGGAGCATGCACGGGATGGCGGTGGCGGAGGCGGAGTGTGAGATATGCATCATGCATCATGTACAGCCGCTTCTGCGTGGGCTCTTTAGCCGGTCCCCGTCCTACTATCAAGTCGTCCCGCGCCGTCCTCGTCGCGCCCTCATAGTCGACCCGTCCTCGTCGTGCCCGTCCCCATCGTCGCGCGTCCTCATAATCCCCCCCCCGCCTAAAAATCGACCTCGCCAAAGGCCTTGCCGTCCTTCTCCACCGGCAATGCGGCGACTACGACCGTCACCCACCGGGCGCCCTCTGGGCCGGCCTCCCACGCATGGAGGGTGCCGGACTGGACGACGAGCTCGCCCGGGTTGACCAGTGTGCGGCGCTCGCCGCCGTTGCCGTCTGGGACGATGAGCGAGACGGAGCCCTTGAGAAGGACATTGTAGTCGACCGAGTTGGTGCGGTGCATGCCTACGCGGAAGTTGGGGGCGAGGTCTGTGAACTGGGCGTTGGTGCCGCCGGGGAGGACGACGCCGTGTACGGCGGCTGCGGCGTGTGCGATGTGGGCGGGGGTGACGACGTGGGGGTTTGTGGTGGGGACGGCGAGCTGGGAGTAGAGGGGGGCGATGTGAGCGTTGCCGCCGAGGACGGGGCGTGGGGGCACGAGGTCGTCGTGGAAGAGGACGTTGTCGCCTGTGGTGTCTGTGGGGTGGTGTGAGGTGACGATGCGGCGGAAGGGGCCGAAGGGGGCGGGGGTGGTCATGGTGGGTGGGTGGGGTGGGGTGGGGTGCGCTGTGCGCTGTGCGATGGGTGCGGGAGACAGAGACAGTCAACAGCAGTTGCTGGACATACAGGCCGTGGCGGCGCCGCGCGCCGGGCAAATGATGTGCCGGCCCCCCCCGCCACGTGGCCCCCACGCGCGTGCCCGGACCGGCACCCACCTGCCGACGCCCTCGCCCCGCTGGATCCATCCGTCCTCCCGCACCTATACATATGCATCCTGTGCGCTGCAGTGCGCTGCAATGCACGCCTCGCGCCCGCCCCCCGCCCGCCCCCCGCCCGCCCCCCCACCCCACGCCCCCCGCCCGCCCCCCACCCGCGATGCCCCCCCCCGCCCCCCACGACGTGCAGCACGTGACCCACGCCCTCAACGCCAACTGGGTCTGGGTCCCCCACTGGGTCGACTCGTGCCCCACCGGCTCCGCCGCCCGCCGCGTCACCTTCTCCCGCGCCTTCCACCTCCCCGCCCCGCCCCCCGCCGCCCTGCTCCACTTCTCCGCAGACACCCGCTACAAGCTCCTCGTCAACGGCCACCGCGTCGCCGTCGGCCCCACCAAGAGCCACCAGTCCATCTGGTACTACGACTCCCTCGACATCGCCCCCTACCTCAAGCAGGGCCACAACGAGATCGTCTTTCTCGTCATCCGCTACTTTGCCAGCTCCAGGGGCGGCATGCCCTTTGAGCGCACCACCTTCCCCGGCCTCACCGTCGTCGGCCACGCCGCCGACACCGACCTCGCCTCCACCACCGGCTGGTCCGCCCTCGTCGACCGCACCACGCTCTATCCCACCGGCCTCGTCGACGACGTGTTTCTCCACGTGCGTGCCCCCGCGCCACACTCCCCCGCGGACGCACTGACTCCCGTGGCAGATCAACGAGCGCGTCTCCCCCGTGCCCCCGTCCGCCGAGACGCCCGTGGAGCCCGTCGCCTACTCGTTCAAGCTGCTCAACGGCGAGCTCGCCCCCTGGCGTCTCCGCCCGCGCATCATCCCCATGCCCGAGTCCTCCCCCGTGGCCATCACCGCCATCCACGCGTGCGACAGCACCGCGCCCTCCTCCGCCTGGACCTCCTTCTTCAGCCGCGGCGCGCCCCTGGAGCTCCCCGCCGGCTCGTCCCACACGCTCGACATCCAGGCCGCCGTGCACTCCACCGCCTTCACCCGCTGGACCTTTTCCGCGCCCGCAGACACCCAGGTCAAGCTCAAGCTCACCTACTCGGAAGGCTACGAGCTCGACCCGCGCCAGTACCCGTGGCTGCGCACCAAGGCCGACCGGCTCGACCCCACGCACGGGCACCTCCTCGGCCCGTTCGACGAGGTCACGCTGGACGTCGCCGCGGGCAAGCAGACCGTGTACGAGCCGTTCTGGTTCCGGACCTTCATGCTCATGCGCGTCGAGGTCGCCGTCGTCGGCGCGGGCCCGGCCGAGCTCGTGTCGTTCGAGGCGACGCAGACAAACTACCCGCTGGCCGTCAAAGGCCAGTGGGTCGAGCCCGGACAGAGGGAGAACGAAAAGATCTGGGAGGTGTCTGTGCGCACGCTGCGGAACTGCATGTTTGACGGGTACTCTGACTGCCCCTTTTACGAACAGCTCCAGTGAGTCCCCGCGCCGCACTGACGATTCAAGCCCCCACTGACAAAGACACAGGTACTCTGGAGACAGCCGGTCGGTCGGGCTGTTCCACTACCTGATCTCGGGCGACGACCGGCTGATGCGGCAGGCCATCACCAACTTTGCGGCGTCGGTCACGCCCGAGGGCCTCACGCAGTCGCGCTTCCCGTCGCACGTGCCGCAGATCATCGCGGCCTTCTCGCTCTACTGGATCCTCCAGATCTGCGACCACCACCTGTATTTCGGCGACTCGGCCTACACCAAGTCGTTCGTGCCCAAGGTCGACGGCGTGCTCGAGTACTTTGACCAGCACATCGACGCGCTCGGGCTCGTGAGCGGGCTGTCCGAGGACGTGTGGCAGTACTGCGACTGGGTGACGACGTGGGGCGCGACGGACGAGCACCCCGACAAGGGCGTGCCGACCTCGGGCCGCAAGTCGAACCGCCACACGTACCTCAGCCTGCTGTACGCGTACGTGCTCAAGCAGGCCGCGCAGCTCGTGCGCGCCGTCGGCCGGCCGGGCCACGCGCCCGAGTACGAGGCGCGCGCGCGCGCCGTCGTCGCCGCGGTCCGGACGCACTGCTACGACGGCACCTTCTTCACCGACTCGACCGCGGACGTCGCGGACGACCTGGCGTACTCGCAGCACTGCCAGGTGTTTGCGACGCTCGCCGGCGTCGTGGCGCCGGGCGACGCGGCGCGGCTGCTGACGGCGGCGTTCGCGGACCCCAAGCTGTCCAAGTGCTCGTACGTGATGGTGTTTTACGCGATGCGCGCGTTCGCGCAGGCGGGGGACGACGTGTACGAGCGGGTGTACGCGAGCGTGTGGGAGCCGTGGCGGCGGATGCTGCAGAACCACCTGACGACGTGGGAGGAGGACGACGTGCGGCAGCGGTCCGACTGCCACGCATGGGGGAGCGTGCCGCTGTACGAGTTCTGCACCGAGGTCGCGGGCGTGCAGCCTGTGGGGGCGGGGTGCCGGGCGATCGTGTGGAAGCCGCGGCTGGCGCTGAGCGAGGCGCTCGAGGCCACGGTGGCGCTGGGACGGGACAACGTGGCGCGTGTGGCGTGGCGGCGGGACGCCGCGGGGGCGACGGCGGTGACGCTGCACCTGGAGCGGGCGGTGTCGGTCGTGAGCCAGCTGCCGGGCGGGGAGCGTGTCGCGCACGGGGTCGTGCGCGACCTGGCGCTGGTGCACCGGGCGTAGGTAGACTCTGCATGCACTGTATGTCACGTGCGGGGTGTCCGGCCGGAGCTGCCGGCGGCGGAGCAAGTTTAGGCCGCGGCGTGCGGCGTGGGGCGTGGTGGCGTGGCGGCGGGTCGGCTGCGGGTCGGCTGCGGTTGCCGGTGCGGTGGCTGCGGTTGCCGGTGCGGTGGCTGCCGTTGCCGGTGCGGTGGCGTTCGGCCGCGCGCGTGCCTCGCTGACGTCGCCGCGCGCGCGTCGGGGCATTGCGCGGGGCACTCCGCGAGGCACGGCCCTGGCGCAGTGCGGGGCAGGCGGGGCAGGGCGGCCCCGCGGGGCTCTCGGGAGCGGAGCCGGGCAGGTGGGTACACGCCCAGATGGATCGTGCACCGGCCGCGCTCCGACCGCGGTCGCCCCTCCCGCCCCCCGCCCCCGCCCCCCGCCTGCCGCCTGCCGCCTGCCGCATCCTGCCCGCCGCCCCCGCCGCCGCCGCTCGATCATTCTGCCGTCGTCGGACCAGCCCGCCGTGGACACAGCGCCCGTGTCGGTGCCTCCCGGCGCTCCCCCGGAGCAGCGCGCCCTCCCGCTCCTCTGTGGCGGCGCTGCAGCTCACTGTTATATATAGCCACCCCCACCGCTTCCCGCACCCCACCCCCCACCCCCCACCCCCCACCCCACACCCCACACCCCCTCCCTCCCCCACCCCCACCACACCCACCCCGCCATGGCGAACCCACACCCCATCCAGCCCACCCCGCTCGACATGAACGAAAAGGACAACGAGCTCCTCCACACCGAGCACCTCCAGACCGCAGAGGAGATCCGCCAGAACATCGACAAGGGCCAGCCCGTCCAGCTGCGCTCCCACGCAGCCGACCTGTCCGTCTGGCAGTCCGCCAAGGCCTACAAGCGCGTCGGCGTCGTCGCCATGGCCGCGGCCTTCAGCGCCTCCCTCGACGGCTACCGTGAGTCTCCCCCGCGGCCCCCTCCTCCTCCTCCAGCCTCACTCGCGCCCCCGCCTCGTGGCCGCGCTCGTCCGACCGCTCACGCGCCGACGCGACGCGCCCCACACAGAGGTCAGCCTCAACGGCGGCATCGTCTCCAACAAGGGCTTCATCAAGCAGATGGCCGCGCCCGGCACCACCGCCATCGACGGCAAGTACGTCTCCGCCTGGGGAGGTCTCCAGTCCGCCGGCCAGACCATCGGCCAGATAGTGAGTCTGCGCTCCCCCGCTGCGCGCACCCCCTCGACCCCCGCTCACCCCCCCCCCCCCCCCCCTCCAGTTCCTCCAATACGCCACAGAGGCCTTCGGACGCAAGGTTGCCTTCTACATCCTCTGGGTCTTCCTCCTCGCGAGCATCTTTGCAGAGACCTTTGCCAACCACTGGTCCCACTGGCTCGTCGCAAAGCTCTTCTCCGGTATGGGCGTCGGCATGCTCCAGTCTACCATCCCCGTCTACCTCTCCGAGATCTCGCCCACCCAGCTCCGAGGCTTCTTCATCAACGCCTACTCCTTGTCAGCACGATCCCTGTCCCCCGCCCCCCCCCACCCCCTAGCTGACACACGCCGCAGCTGGTTCTGCCTCGGTCAGCTCATGGCCGGCATCGCTCTCAACGAGCTCAACCACAAGAACCCCCTCGACTTCAGGACCGCCATCTACACGCAGGTAAGCGCAACATCTTGCACCTCCCCTCCGCTGCATCACCCACCACTCACCCCACACATACATAGTGGGCCATGATCGGCAGCATGATCATACTCTTCGTCTTCCTCCCCGAGTCCCCCTGGTGGCTCGCAACCAAGGGCAGGACAGAGGAAGCAGCCAAAATACTCACAAAGTACCAGGGGCACATTGACGGCTTCAACGTGAAAGAGGAAGTCGTACGTCACGTCATTTCCCTGCCGCGCGTCAACACGCTCGCGCACTGGCTCATCAACAAACCGCTCGCAGGATGTCATGGTCGCCACCCTCGAGGAAGCCAAGGCCATTGCCGCTCGCGAGGGTACCCAGGGCCAGTGGGCCGTCCTCAAGGGCACCAACCTGAAGCGCTTGTTGATCGCCTCTTGGCCAAAGATGATTCAGCAGTTTGTTGGGTGAGTCCCGCCGTCACGTACCCTCACGTTTCCCGGTATACCACCGCGTGAGGCTCACCCGATCCGTCCGTCCCGTAGACTGTCCGTCTTCAACACATACGTGAGACACACTCTTCTGCCCCTCCACACTATCAACTCTGACCGCCGATCCTAACCCCGTTCTCCTTTTCACAGGCCACGTACTTTTTCCAGCTGGCAGGAAACCATGTTCGTCCCCCCCCCCCCCCCCCTACGCACGAGCCCTGCTGACAATAGTCATTCTCCCCGCCGACAGAACCCCTTCCTCGTCACCGTCATCCTCACCTCGGTCCAGCTTCTATCCATGCTCATCACCTGCTCCCTCACCGACAACATCGGCCGTCGCCCCTTGACCGTGTACCCTTACGGCGTCACCGTCATCTCTGTCCTGTGCTTGGGCATCGTCGGCTGCTTCGACTACACCAGCAAGGCCCTCGGATCGCTTCTTGTACGTCCGCTCTCGCCCCTATATACCCACCCTCACTCGTATGCTGCTGCTGACCTCCTCCCCCCCCCGTAGATCTTCTTCGCCTGCCTCGCGACCTTCTCGACGACCGGTGCCTCCGCCATCGGGTACGCCTACGCCGCCGAGATCCCCACCCAAGCCCTCCGCGCCCAGACCGCCGGGTGGGGTCTCGCCATCTCCAACATGATCGCCATCATGTTCAGCTTCTGCACCCCTCTCATGCTCAACGGCACCGCCCACTGGAACGTCAAGACCGGATTCTTGTGAGTCACAAGCCACATCCGCAGACGACGCTCGTTCCAGCGACGACTCGACACGGATCGTCGTTGACAAATCCCCCCCCCCCCCCCCACACACACACCCCTATACAGCTTTGCCGGCACCGGCTCCATCGCCACCGTGGTCGGGTGGTTCATCCTCCCAGAGGTTGCCCGCAGGACGCCCGCCGAGATCGACGAGATGTGAGCCCCGTCCCGCACCCGCGGCATCGCCCGTCGAGCCGCTCCCGCCCGCAGCGCTGACACACACACCCCGTGTCCGTCCCACAGGTTCGAGAAGCGCGTCAACCCTCGCAAGTTCAAGAAGTACGTGACCGACGTCGAGTTGAACCAGCGAGAGCTCCAGGAGCACGAGGCTGTCAAGCAGGGGCATCAAGCTATGCAGGCGTGATTCGGGTTCTGATAATGGCGTTATCCTGTGGCTCGGCGTTCAGTTCGATATCAAAGGGGGCATGTATTTTTTTAATTCGATATCAATAGGGGCATGTATTTTTTGAATTCGATATCAATAGGGGCATGTAATTTTAATGGATCTACCATCTCATGCGTGCTTCACGGCGTGGGCAAGCTCGTCGACCGCGGCTGAGCGGGTTTTAGGTTTTATCGATTTCAGAAACCGGCAAACGCGTGTAGGGATACGGACATACGGGTGGCAGACGGCTTGGCGGGCGACTGAATCAGCTGAGCGACTGTCGGGTCACTCCCCATGATCAAGTTGGCATGTATATCCAGCGAGCATCTAGGACATTCAGCACCCAGCCGACATCTTTCCGGCACAGCCCAGCACACCTACAGACTGATATATATCGTCAAACATACCACAAGATCCCGGTCCCCATCGGCACTGCGCGTATTGACAAAACCACTGACTCTCAACCCACTGGCATTACTTCCCCGTCTGCTTCAACAGCTTCTCCGTCCGGTATTTCTCGTACATGACCTCTCGCGTCGTCGTCCGCAAGACCTTGCTGTACTCGCCCAGCACCGCTTCGCGCAGCACCACAAAGTCAGAGTATGCCGGGTCAAACACCGACGCGCTACCCCAAGGGAAGTGGCGGGTGTGGTGCTGCTCCTCCGAGGACATGAGGCCCTCGGGCAAGCTAGCGGGGTGAGCTTCGGGCACGAAGATGCCGAACGGCATAGCCAGGCAGGTGGCCGAGACCGAGGAGTGAATGGAGACCGGAGTGGGCGGGCGGGCGTCTGCCTGGTCGACGTCCATATCTTCTTCCTTGATTGAATTGCTCTTTCACACTCTGTCAGTTCATCACTACGCACAAGCAATATCCGACATGGGACCCACGGCCAACTCACGCTCAAAGACTCATCGTCACCACCCATGAACACACCAAAGCCCTTGCCGGGCGCGCCGGCCAATGCCGCGCCGAGGTCGCGCCTAACGGCGAAGCGCGCTGATTCGAGCTCACTGCTTGTGAGCGAGTCGATGTGGGAGAGGATAGGCAGCACGTTTGTGCGTTTCTCCAGACTACGGATCTGCATCCATAGTACATTGTCAGCTTCACACCTTTAGCCACATCGCTGCACCCCTAGGAACACCCACAATGTCAATCTCGACTGACGACAGCTTCGGTCCCGCGTCGACCTCTTGGACAACCGACTTGATATCCGCGTCGCCGATAGACATAGACTCGTCAAAGAGCCCGACGCAAGACCAGTCGACGTCTTTCGCTTCCCGGGAAGCCTCGGGATGGAGCACGTCCCGTGCGTCGACAAGATAGATCACTGCGGCATCAGTCAGTAACTCCCTTACATTCCAGTCACCCCAGAGACTGTCTGACCAAGGTGAACCAGCCCTTCCTCCGCGCCGACCTGCCTCCGCACCTTCCTTTCCTCTCGTAGCATCTCCTCAAACCTCTCTTCGATCAGCATCACTAGACCGGCAACCCCTCTCTCGCGCTCCTTCTCCCTCACAGCGTCCCCGGCAGAAAGCTCAAGCCCGGGGGTGTCGATCACGCGCAGTAGCTGGCGGTCTGCAAGATTGGACATCACAGTGTACGCATGGAGGTGTGTTGTCGGACGGGCCGCTGGGGCCGGGGTCTCTTGGCTCTCGGCCAGAGACGAGATGAGCAGGTTGACAAAACTGCCCGTGCGTGGACACTGCGTCAGCTGAATCCGCATGAATCACACATACAGCCAGACACACCTCGTCTTGCCCACGCCCTTGCCTCCAGCGACAACCACATTCAACTTTTCCACCGCCCCCTTCTTCCCCCTCTTTCTCCTGCTCACCACACTCGCCATACTCTGACGCACGTCCGCTCGCGTCCCGCCTGGACCCCCCCTCCACCCCGCCGCGCCACCCACCGCGCCAGGCCCGCCCGGCCCACTCGGCCCATCCATCCCCCACCCCGCCGCGCTCACCCTAAAGTCGTCCCCGACATTTCCCCACCCGTTGGTCGGGCTCGCCACCAGCTTGGGGGTGAATGGTCTGTGGAACTGCACCTCGTGCCCCACGAGCGAGGGCTTCCTGTTCCGAAGGCAGCCGTGCCCCCCACCGCCGCCGCCGCCGACGCTCTCGCGCTGCGCCTGTACCTGCGTCTGGTCCTTGGGGGGAAAGGTGCCGTTCGGGCCGGGGGAGAATGCGAAGGGCGGGACCTCCTCCCATGAGGAAGTGTCGAGCAGGGGTGCGGTGAGGTCCGGGAGGGAGAGGGAGTGCCGGAGTCTGGGGGCGGAGGGGGATGTGGGCTGTGCGGCTGGCGGGCGGTTCTTCTTGCGGAGGAAGGACGGCGGCATGGTGGGTGGCTGTGGGCGGGTGTGGATGCAGAGGAGATATTTCGGTGGGGCGGTCTTTGTGTTGGTTGCTGTTGAAGAGAGAGTGAAGGGGAAAGCCGGTTGTCTGGAGACAAGGGAGGGCTCGTGCGCGCGGTACGGGGTCTGTGCGCGGGCCCCCTGTGCCGCGCCGAGAGAGGATGGAGGCATGGACGGGATGGAAGCATGGGAGGCAGCAGCGGCGGCAGCGGCAGCGGCAGCGGTATGCATGCCCGGGGCGATACAGCATACAGCACCACGGTGGACACACCCAAGACGTGCATGAGTGACACGCCGTGGGGACGCCGCCGGGGGCGGGGGACCGGCCTGTGCCGCGCCGCCGTTGTTGTCTCCATACACCTACCTCTTCAGGCGCGCCCGCGTCGGAAACATCGCCTTGCATGATGCTCAACAGGCGACTGTCTCAACCTATGTACCTGTATCCCTCTCGTCTCTAGCGCCATCCTAAAACGTCAACTCATACATACACCAGCCAGACGCAATCGTCGCGCCAGGAAACATAAACCATTTGACCTCTCAGCGAGGGGATACCGCGGAGAGGGCAAAAAGCGGGGAGCATGGACGCATCCTGAACGCCATCTACAGAGCCCCGACGGTCAGCATTCGGGCATACACACCAAGCACCGCTCACATGCCATGTCAGTTCGCGCCCCAGATCTTCAGCCTCCCAAAGAACGACGATCGCTTCTTGACCACCGCGCGCGGCGCCTGCAGAGTCACACCCTTCCTGTTGTTCTCAGAGACATCTGGCACGGTGCGCAACCCCGCAGCTTCCTCAGCACGAGTCTCGCTCAAAGAGCTAGCCGAGCGAGTGGGGGCAGAACCCACCACAGACGTGAGGTTGGTGCCAATAGATGGGTTCATAGAAGACTCGATACCGCCTAGGCGGCTAGTGCGCCTCACCCTGTCGGTGGCTTCCGGCTCCGTCACCTTCACAGTCTTCTCCGAGTCACTCGCCGCACCCTCGACGACGGCCGTCGGCTTCACCTGCACTGCCTCTCCCACCTTCTCACACTCCACAGGCGGCTTCTTTTCGTCCGCTCTGACCGGCAGCAGCGCTCCATCCATCCACGCCCCGAAGCGCGTAGAGACAGTTTTGCGGAGGTCGTATAATGACAGCACATGGCGCACCTTGGCTTGCGTCGGGTGCTCCCCCTGCCACTTCCGGAGCTCCTCCTTCCTTTGGCGCCTCTCCATTGCCTTGGCTTCCGCCTCTATTGTAGCTTTGCGCGCTTCCTCCGCGGCCCTCATCATCGCCTGGTGGAGCTGGTAGTGGCGGAACTCCGACACAATCTCGTAATTCTCCATTGTCAAGCGGAGGTGCGAGTAGAGGGTGGGTGGCCGGCCTTTCAACACTTGTTCTCGGATCCCGCTGTGCACAGACAAGGGCTTCAGGTCCATGAGGTGGCTCAAGGTCCCTGGGTAGTCTATGTCTTGCAGTATGTCAAGAGCCGTACGAAAGACGCGCGGTTGGCACGGCGTCCACGGGTTGTACCTCAATGCCGCGGGGCGTTCACCCTGACGGCCCGGCGACGAAACGAGGGGGTGTGCAGGGCTGTGGCTGATTCCAGAGCGCCTGCTGCCGGAGACAACCCTCGATCCCGTCCCCCTCGTGGTTTGGGGTGTGTTACCTGCCGAGGCCTGTACGGTCGGACCACCTCGGGTTGTCTTCTGCGACTTGGGCGTGTCCGGGAGGGAGTCGAAGCGACGCGACTGTGTGTGTCGAAGGACTGGTCCTCCATCGCCGGTGGCAGCTGGAGTCTCACCCCGGAGGCAGACACGTGAAAAGGACTGCAGGGAGCCCATTCGTAGCGGGCTGGCGGGGCCATCGCGGCTGTCGGGCGGAAAGGCGTGCGAGCCCGTAGCTTGTCCGTGTCGCACCGCAGCAGCAAGCGCGTTCCCGCCACAGTCAACCTCAGCTGGGGCGACTTGAGAGATAGATGCAGACTCGACGAATGACGCATACCAAGCGCCCATGATGGCCTGCCTGTCAACCTCCGCAACGTCAGTCGACCTTCCCGTGGCCTCGTGAGTGCCAATCAGCCAGTTGAGAAACACGATGCTGTCGGTCACAGTATTGTTCAGGCCCGGATGGGTCTGGCAGAACCGGGCGATACCGGCGATGAGACGCTCCTGCTGGTCCGAAGAGGTCACGTTGTGAATGGGCGGGGGAATGATGGGGTCCGTTTCATTGAGGAGGACCTGCGCGCTCTGCCTGAGGAGAGAAATATTCCAGGGGTGCTTGCACTTGCGGCAGGCCGGGACTCGGTACTGGGCAAGAGTGACATTGGTGTAGCCAACCGTGCATTCAAAGCAATACACTGTAGTTATCCTGCAGGTCAGATGGGAATGCTGAAGATGTCACAGCTGGACAGAACACACCTTGTCTGCAACTGGGCACACTGCACGACCAGATGGCCGAGCTATCCTTGCTGATCAAATGGAGCTGTTCGATAGAAGCGGCCAGATCTCTGTCACACGAAATGCACTTGGCCATCTCTGCAGTTCCGCTCACATTAGAATCAAACTCTCCTAGGGCCCACTTGATACTCGGGACATCAGTACTAACCCTCAATAGACATCTCGTCCCAGTCATTGCCAATCACCATATCATCCTCTGTGGCCTCAGCGTCGTGCTCATACGCCCCGGTGACCTTGGGTGCGACTTCTGCCGTAGCCAACACGGCTGTCGCAATATCCTCTTCGCCAGATGCAGTCCCGCCCCCTTCATCACCGCCACCTTGTATCTCACGCGCCGCCCATTTCGCATCCGCGATCCTTCGACCAGGGGCCCAGATGATAATCTCCGCCGCCGGCTCAAGTTCTTGCACTGGTAACACGGAGGTACTAGGCGGAGAGGGCGACGCAGACGAGACCATTGAAGGCGGTAAGACGTCGCGTTGGCTGTCCCGGTCGGAGACGTGGTCGCGCGGGGGCCCGAGGAAGAATACGTCGTCGACGGTTGGAAGTGGGGTAGCAGGGAGCTTTTGGGCGCGTGGTCCGCTGCGTTTCGCCATTTCTGGAGGGTTGGGTGATAGTCAGGCTCAGGTTAAGAGTGTGTGGAGCGTATGCAGGTGCGTTTGGGTGGAGTGGGCGTATGGACGATGTGGTGGGCTACGGGTGGTTCAGGGGCTGGGGGTAAGGCATATGGGAGTGAGAGGGTGAGACTCACTGAACGGTTAAGGTGGATGGTATTATGAGAGGTCTACACAAGCGTGAGGGTTGTGTACAGTGGTCCGTTGTTGCCTGTGGCGGTTGAGAAGGGAACGGGGAGGAGAGGGGGGTGGAGGCGAAGGGAGGATTATAGAGAGTGAACGAGAGTGGTATGACGAAATGGAAGAAGGAGATGTGATATATATATACGCCGCCTTGGTTCGGGAAAGTGGAGGAGAGAGGTCGTCTGTGCGCAAGGGGTGGAGGGGGGATTTAGGACGAGATGGAGTGGTCGTGGCAAGCGGGAGGTGGCGGCATGGTAAGTGCCGGAGTACAGAGCCGGGCGGTGAGAGAGGGGATGAAGGGGGGGGGGGGCATGGTACCTATGGTTGGGTTGTGACGGACACCCACCCAGGCCAGAATGACGATCCTGCCGATCAGCCAGTGGCCGCCCTCCACCTTCCGAATGTGGAGGCCACGCAGCAAACCGCATGTATGATGTATGATGCTTTTGTTCAACAGGACAAGCCATGCATGGACACCATTCACCCCCTTTGCATACGACATGCACTCCGAGATGACTTGTAAAAAGCAAATCCGCAGACTCGCTCGAATTGCTGGGCCCAAACACGCAAAAGTCAAATGCGGTGTGTGAGGTTCGAACTCACGCGATCTCTCGATCATCGGATCACAAAAGGCAATTAAAACTTAAGGCCGACACCTTAACCACTCGGTCAACACCGCCGGCTAACGAAAGGCACGCGTTTACTTATCCATCACAGCATACCTTCTATCTTTGGCCATTGCTCGCCGCAACTTTCTGGTGGCTTCTTGGTGTGGGGGGGTGATTGTGGTTCCCACTTCTCCCCCAAGCATTCAGATAACAAAGCAAAGGGTCGGAAAATGGTGAACCTCTCCTCCCGACCTCAGTAACATCTACGCATGCGCCCAGGTAGCTGATCTACAGCTCTTCCCCAGGCAAACGCCTCGTCAAAAAGAATCGCTAACGGCAATGAGACTGCCCTTCGCAATCTCCAGCTCGGGCTGCTCATTGTCAATGTGAGCTTTCCTCCTTGACTCTTATTAACTACCCTTACCTGTGACCTAACTATGAGTCTCTCTGCCCCGCAGCTGCTCGCCCCTGCCCTCCGCTTCTTCTTGTCCCTCATCTCTTCCCGCCGAGCCCTCCCGCGCCTCCTCCCCCTCACACTCCACATTCTCTCGTTCACTGCAACTATCTTTGTGTGGAGATGGTTCGTCACTATCGGCACTCCCAAGAGACAAGGTGGGGTACAAGTCCGCGTGGGGGATGATCTCGGTGGGAAGGGGGTGATCGAGCTCGCTTGGGATCTGTGAGTTTGATGCGGGGATGGGTACATGCATTCAGGAGGGGTACTGATGTAGGGCGGGCGGTGTAGGATCTACATGACTTGGATCTGTACTGTCGGATCGGCCCTCTTTGGCGACTGGATGTGGTGGATATTCCTTGCCGTTAGCTGCGCTTTTCTTGACCAGTGCAGTCGAATGGTGGCTGACACCTTCCACCAGGTCCCGGCATTCGGCGCCTACAAGCTGTTCAATACTGTCCGACCCCTCCTCGCCATGTTCCTCCCCTCACTCTTCGGGCCCAAGGCGCCCAAGGAGGTTCGTCAGGAGGCCGCAGCGGAGGAGAAGACCGAGTCGAGGAAACAAGCCAAGCTGCGCGCCAGGATGGAGAAGGGTGACAAGCGTATCCAGCAGGTGCAGCGTCGATAGGTAGACGATTCCGTGATATATGTGGGCTGATTGGTGGTTGATATTGTTGCGGAGACAATGCATGGTGCTGTTTCTGGCCCCCCCACCCTTCTAAATGCCGTCTTCTGTGCTCGCAACCTTCTTCTCCCCCTGCGCCTCAGCCTCAGCCCCTGACCCCAGCTCCTCCCTCTTCGCCCACTCCTCGGCGTACTCTTTCACCGTCTTCCCCTTGGCTTCTACGTACTCGAGAACGCCATCGAGCCCCGGCTCCACCCTGCGCATCCCCAGCCCCCCTCGCTCCCACGTGCCATACAGCGCCTCCTGTATCCTCAGCTCCCTGTCCGTCAACGTCTGGTCCAGTTTGGCAACGCCGTCGCCCTGCTCCCCGACCCATCCCGCTCGCTTCACCGGTTTGAACGTCTTCTGCACTGTCGAGGGCAGATCCGCCCCCGCACTCTCGTGCATCTTGTCCACGAGGTTTTCAGTACCACCCGCGGGGCGGCGCTCCGCCCCTTCAAAGACGGTCTGCGACCACTCGCGGTACGAGCGCAGGCCCATGCGGCCCGACCGGCGAAAGGTGTTTTCGAACCCGACAGAGAGCTCTTCGGGGGCGTGGAGGAAGCCCGCTGAGGCATGGTGGATGGAGACAAGGGAGCGGAGGGTAGACACGGGGAGGGTCCGGCCGCGGCTGGTGGGCTGGGACAGGGAGGAGGAAGAGGATGACCCGGCTTCAGGTGTAGGGGTGGATGCGCGGGTCTGGGTAGAGCGGCGGACTGCCGATGATGCCACACGGGCGAGGGGAGTGGGCCGCATGTTCGTGTGTGTGGGGGGTGGCGGGGGGTGTCGGTGTGCTTTTACCCTCTTGGATGCTATGGGAGAAGGGGAGAGAGTAGAGGGAACTTTTGGCAGAGCAAGAGACGACGACGACGGCGCGCAAAAAGAAAATCACACGTCATCTCACAGTCAAGATCTTCACGCGAAGCTTCAAAAGTTCGAGTACACCGCACGTATACATCTCTGACTTGCAAGTAAACAGCAGGAGGGTCAGGCAGGCACTCTATCGAGTACAGCATACACCAGCAACACACTACAATGGACAAAGTCCAGTTCCAGCTCGAGTCTACACTCCCAGAGGTCAAAGACCTCTACAACAAGGGGCTCTTCACAAAGGTCAGTTGTCAACAGTCTACCAGCGAAGCCGGAGCGGGCAGCTGACACAGCGTGCACAGAGCGAGATCGATGAGATCACAAAACGGAGAACGGCGTTCGAGACAGCCTTGATTCGCCAGGTGTCAAGGCAGGCAGACTTTTTCAAGTATGCTCAGTACGAGATCAACCTAGAGCGTCTACGGCGAGTGCGATGGAAGAAGCTCAGTGAGTGGTCGCACGCTGCTGGCAACGTCAATGAGATATGTCTGACCAACTGTTCATAGAGTATCACATCAACCCCCCTCCCCCTTCTGCTTCGACTTATTCCATCCAGCGACGGACGTTGTACATCCTCAAGCGGGCCACTGTCAAGTTCCCCCAGGACCTGTCGGTTTGGCTGACATACGTCCAGTATGCGAGCCGCGAGGGAATGCGGAAGATAGTCGGGCAGGGTATTACCAAGTAAGCCTGAGATACGAGAGGTTCTCCCTACGACTGCTGACCTGACCCACCACAGAGCCCTGCAATACCACCCCACGTCAGCAACCCTCTACCTTCTCCAAGCCTACTACCACCTCCACCCCGGCTCCCCCTTCCCCCAATCCATATTCCCAAACAACATCCCTCTCTCCACCGACTCTGAACCCGAGGAGCCCCCCGCATTTTCCATTGAGGGCATCACCGCTGCGCGGACTACCCTCCTCCTAGGTCTCCGGCTAATCCCGGCCTCGCTCGAGCTCTGGACAGAGTACATCAAGATCGAGCTCGGATGGGTTGAAGCCTTGAGGAGACGGTGGAAGGTCTTGGGTATCAAGGAAGATGGCGGAAATGTCGCGGAAGCTGCCTCCGCCGAGGGGTACAAGGGTGATGCGGACGCTCTGGCAGGTGGGGAAGGGGCGTTCGGCCCCGAGGGCGAGGACGCCCGCCGCGCAATCCTATCTGGCCAGCTTGTCGTCCACGCATTGACCTCGGCGCTCAAAGCGATTAGCCCCGGGGACCGGACTGCACTCGGAGACAGGGGCATGATCTTCCGTGGGGACTTGCTCAAACTCTTTCGGCGGTATCCGAGTCCGCTGCGGGCAAGGTGTCTGGATATACTGCACGAGGAGCTGGAGAGGATCGCGGTGGAGCATGAGGGAGAGGTGTCGGCCGCTGCGAGGCTGTTAAACATCTCGCGGGGACTATATGAGAAGCCGTACGCGGAAGGAGAGGCGCCAGTGGCGGATGGTGAGTATGTGTTGGCGGGGGTGGAACTGGTAGAGGAGTACGGCAAAATTGGGAAGGAGATCAAGAAGGTGGCGAAAGAGCTGAAGAGCCAGGGGTGGACAACGGAGGCGGGTGAGTGGCTGATGGATGAGATGGTCCGGCACGAGGAGAACCCCGAGCTGGTGAGCACGCGCCCCACGTCAATCCATGAAGCAACACAGCTGATATACACCACCAGTGCGAGTTCCTACTATCCATCGTCACGAGCCTTACCAAACCCTACTTTAATCCCTCCCCCTCTCTCCTCACCAACCACCTCCAAGTCCTCACTGGCCCCTCTATACTCTACACCTCCCGCGCCTACTCCGAGCGCTACCCCACCAACGCCTCCATCCAGCGCATCCGCCTCTCCGCTGAGCTGGCGTCCGCCACCGACGTCGCCGCCACTCGCGCTATCTGTGAGGGTGTCGCTCGTGCTGTCACCGTCCCCGCAAACCACGCCGACATAACCAACGACGATAAGGACAGCGCTGTGGGCGATATATGGAAGGCGTGGGCCGAGTGGGAGGAAGCGCAGCTGGCTGCAGACTCTACGGGTGTCGAGGACAGGTGGAAGTATATCCTCCGGCTGTCCATGCGCATCGGAGCGTGCATTCCCACCCTCCACACGAACTTGCTTCCGCTGTACATGCTCGCAATGTACTGCCTTGGCAATCCGCCATCGGTCATCGCCAAACAGGTACTCGCGGAGTATCAGCCCACGAGCAATGTTTTTGCGGCGTTCTTCGGGGCGCTCCGCACGAGGGGGGAGGAGGTCAGCGAGGGAGAGCTGAATAAGTTCATGGAGGCATGGAAGAGTGTAAAGACTGGTGCGGATGGGCTGTCGGTGGCGGAGGCCCACATGGGGTACTTGCTGGATAAAGGCAAAGGGCGCGAGGCGCATAACGTGTATCAGACGGCAAGGAGGGAGCTGAAGGGGGATGGGGTGGTGGAGACACTGGATCTGAGATGGACAGAGCTGGTGGATAGGGCGGAGAAGCGTAGGGATGGCAGTGCATCGAGCGACGACGTGGATGAGGAGATGGAGGAACGCGAGGAGAGCGAGGAGAGCGATGACGGAGATGAGGAGATGGACGAGTAGGTTGGAAGCTTTGCATCTAGCATTATCTTGGCGACTATTGCATGTACTCATACATCTGCGCGAAATTATTCGGAAGGAGCTTGGACAAGGAAGTGAAGGCTGAATGAGGGTATGCGCTGCCTTTCCTGTTCAGACTTTTCTCGTCGTTGCCCCTCAAGTCCTGTGGCCACATGGGCAGTATGTCCTATATGCATATTCGCTCTCCTCCTTCAAGCACTCACCCACATTGCTATACATAGCAGCCTGCTGCTCCAACTTCTTATTTACCGCTCCCCAGGGGACCACAATCACTATTCTGCGTGTCCTGACGGAAGCATCTTGGCGGCGACCATCCCCCCCACGTCACGTCGAGAGAGATCAATCTTCTATTACCATTCCACTCCTCATCATCGACTCTCGCCCTTTTTTCGCATGCTCCGCTTTTCTCCAGAACGGGCTTCGCTGTCCTCCATTGCGACAGCTTCCTTCAAAGCCAGAAACGCCAGTACTTCATCGCCTGCCAACACCTTGGGGGTTTCGAGACCACAACAACCTACATCAGCCTCCGATCGGCATCCGGCAGAGATGGCCTCTCCCGAAGGCCCCTCTTCTAGAAGAGCTATGCTCCCGCCTGCTAGCGGCAGGAGTGTCCCGGATGATAGCAAGGCCGGTATCGGTTCTTGGGAGGGCACGTCAGTGTTCGTCTCAGACACGGCTTATAGGTTATTTTGATATGCGGATGCTGTTCCCCTCTGTGCTTGGATGGTCTGTCGCCGAGCTGACCTTCTCGTCTGTGCAGACTGGTTGGCCCCAGAACAGCATCTCCACGCACCCCGACGCCAATCTTCTCGACCCAAGCTTCAGGCTCATACACCTCCCCCATATCCGTCTCCTCGTCCTCCCCCTCTCCGTGCGCCCCACCCCGCCCCCTCACCCGCCCCCGTGCCATACCCTACTTCGCCTCACCCCTCCCCCGCACCGCCTACACCCCACCCAAACCTGTGGGTTCCCCATCGTCTCGCCCTCTCCACCCGTTCTTCACCATAGACCACCGAGTGCCAAAGGCCTCGGCACCGCGGTTTGTTGCGCAGTACTCGAGCACCGAGACTGAAAGCGAAGTGAGCTTCAGCGCGAGCCAGAGCACGTTTGACGGGAGCCAGTGCAGTGGTCAATCCAGGGCGAAGGATGCGGAGGTGATAGATCTTCTGTCGCAGGATGTGCAGAGGATGGGAATAAGTGGTGCAGTAGTGCAGGCCAGGATGCCGAGCGGACTGAAGGGTCGGGGCGCCGTACACGTTATCATGGGGCTTCCAAGAGAGCCTCTGGGAGAGGCGAAATCGGCAACTCCGATCACGGCGCCATCGTCTTCTAGAGGCTTCTCGACCAACGGTAGCGGTGGCGGTAGTGCATGCCTACCGCCGCGGGACGAGCGCCCCGTCAATCGACTCCCCCGAGACGTCGACCCCAACCTCCCCATCTTCCACTTCTTGTCTAGCCCCCGGCCGCTGAGCATCTGCTACACCCGATGTATCGACGAAGCAGATCAGTTCCTTGGCTGTATGAAGGGGAATATCATGGGATTCGATTTGGAGTGGCCTATGCAAGTCAAGACGTGGGACCAGGAGTCACAGAGGTACCAGTTCCCCCAGGGCAAGACAGCGATGATCCAGGTCGGTGACCAGCAGAGGATACTGCTTCTTCATCTGAAGCCTGGATCCCGTGAGTGCTTCCACTCGAGGGTACCAACGCTACCGATGTCTGCTCTCTGACACCTATATTCACAGGCTTACCACCCGGACTCATCTACCTTATTCGCAACCCCAATATATACAAACTCGGCGTCTCCATCGCCAATGACGGCCGAAAGCTCATGCGCGACTTCCCCGAGTACTTCGGTGCTCCCGGAGATGAGCCTGCGGGACTCCTGGAGCTGTCCTACATGGCGCGAGCCATAGATGGCGAGCGGACGGGGCCGGGGACGGGCGCAAAAATCATCGCTCTCGCGACACTCTGCAGGGAGTACTTGCGGAAGGAGCTGCCGAAGGATCCGGGGGTCCGACGGAGTGACTGGTCGGCTGAGTTGAGCAAGAAGCAGAAGGACTGTGAGTCTTATCTATTGGTTACAACGCCTGTGGGCGCTTTGCACTCCTGCTAATCATGACTGCGGCCAACAGACGCTGCCAACGACGTGTTCTCTGCCATCCAGCTGTACAACAGACTCGCCGGTCTCGCCCAAGAACGCGGCATCCCCCTCGACCCTGACTCATACTGCACCAACATCGGCAGGCAAAGTACCAGTCCTGGTGCCAGAACCGGGACGACGAAGCTGCCCAGAGTGCCCACCACGTCAGTGGGATCATCCGCCTCGTCGTGCGGTTCTATCCCTACTGGCAAGAAGATGCCGACGCCTGCCAAGATGGCTGCGCTCGACGCGTGGATGGAGGGCAATACATTTGACGAGATCGGGCAGATGCGCAACATAAAGTCGTCTACTGCAGAGTAAGCTTCCTCTTTTCTTTACACCAGCCAACACCCATTGTGATCTATAGCTGATTCGCATGCTCGCCAGGGGCTATGTCTACCAGTCTCTGATAGACCTTGGAGTGGAGCGGATAACGGTGGAGCACCGCAAAAGGCTATGCAAGGAGGCGAGTGTGGTTATGTCAAAATATGCTCAGTACAGGGAGCTATTCACTGCCTTGAAGGCAGAGTTGGGGGAGCATGTGGGAGGGCAGGAGCGTAGTGCGGGAGCGAGCACGGGCGATGGCACGGGCGAGGGCGGGGTCCAGAGTGAGAATTTGTGAAAGGTTGGAGTGAGGGTATCCCACACAACTCACGATTTCAGCAATGGTTTGTACATATAATGATCTTGGATCTTGTATATCTTGGGCCTTAGAAGATGTAACTTGTACAGTATGTGCTCACATGATACAACTTAGTGTCAAGTTGCCCAGCCCATTTCGTTGGCCCGGACGCGCGGACACGCGGACACGCGGAAAGAAGGAACACAGAGGCAGTGTCAGGATCCCGCAAGTCCTAGCCAATTGGGACAACGAAGGTGCGGCTGATCACCAGTGATTCCCCCTCGATTTGTTTCACCCTTGTGATCACTTGCTCGTCGCTATAACTCCCGTCTGCGCATAAGATTATTCCATCCTGATCGACACACTCGAATTGTGCCCTCGCGCTGACGGATTCGGATGCACCGGGATATACCTCGGCAAGGCGCTGGGAAGGGAACTGCACACATTCGAAGCAAAACGATGGCAAAGAACTTCGGCGAGGGTGCAAGATGTGATACGAGAGCAGGGAGAAGATCAGAGCTCGGGCCTGAGATGGTGGCACGGGCAAGATCCTCAGCGTGTTCCTCCCTTATATGAAGAAAATACAGCCCGGTCAATGTCAGTCCATGCATGCTTCTGCATTCGTGATTTGAACTTGTCGGACAGTCTACTTGCATCCTGTGTCCACCACTTAATCAGCACCGCATTGGAAGAACGACCAAGACATGTTAAAAGTGGCTCACGCTGGTGAACGATGTTCATCCCGTGCTCCTCGTACTCGTCCTTCGTGACCCACAACTGGTGGAACGTCCCCAAGCTCGCCAGGATGGACCCACCCACCCACGAGGCGTACTTGCGCTCGAAGGGGATCGTAGGAGAGTGGATCTTGGCCTTTTGCTATTTGCATGAGTACGTATATAGTCAGTTACGAGCTCTACGACACTCAAATCATGAAGAGCTCACGTTGGGCATCGTCGCCGCTAGCTCTGTGTCCAACCGCTCGGTGAACCCCCGTGTCAGCGACGTGTTGCCGACTACCACAATGTTCTGCAGAAGCGCCGCGCGAACCTCGACGTCGCATGCCATGATCGAGTCGTGCACTAGCTGGCCGATGGGTACGACGTTGCTGAGAGATCGGGAGTGGGGTCCTTCCTGCGCAGCGCGGAGCTCCCTTGGCGGCTCGAAAGACTGCAAAAGAGGGAGGGATTTAGCTCGCCTGGACTAGACACATGCAACACTGAGGAGGCACATACCTGGTCAAAGTAGCGCTTGGGGTCGAACAGCGCCTCGGTGAACCTGTATCGCTCCTCACCGAAGTACTGGTGGTAGCCGTCCGGGAACTCGTACAGGACCTGGGGTAGGGTGCTCGCCGTCTTGAAGTCGAATGCTCTAGCATTGAGCAGCTCGGTGCACGCCTCCTTGTAGCCTTCCACAACGTTGTTCTCGGCCCAGAGCTTCCACGACGCAGTGGTATGGGGCGCGCGGTCGTCCCGCAGAATGGGCTTGGGGATGATGCCAGGAGCGGCGGATGCGTCGCGCTTCTGGATGAGATGGCGAGGAAGAAGGGAGAGAGGTGGGCGGTTGGGGGTGGTGGATTTAAAGTAGTGGTGGAGCTGAGAGACGATGAGCTGGGAGCCGAGGGGCTGGTGCATGGTGCCTAAAGTGACCGGTCGGCAGTCGTCAGCAATGGCAACATGCCTTAAAGAAGGCGGCAGAAAACAAACCTGCTCGGAGAGCATATCCATCTACGACGGGTACAGCACTACTGTTGGCATAGCCAACATCGAGCACGAGGGCAGTGGGCTTCCCTGCCGCGAAGCTAATGACAGGTTTAGCTTCGAGCTCATGAGAACTCGCGAAGCTATCACTCACGCGGACAGGACGCCAGAAGAACCAAAGTAAAGTGCCGGCATCTTCTCCCCCTCAAACACCATCTCCGTAAGCACCTGCCGAGCCTTTGGAGTATTCCATGCAGGCTCGGTCAACAAGAGGGGATGCTCGGTAGGGTCAACACCGAGACGTTGTCGGAGAATGTGGTCTAGCAACGCAGATGCAGGCTCCGGGTCGTTCACTGTGTGTAGGGATAGACTTCGGTCAGCTCAAACCGGCGACATCCACGCCCATATATAGAATGGGATCCAGAACACACCTATGCCGTCTAGCATGAAGTTGCCAACCTCCATGTTGGGCCTCCACACCGCCGCCCCATCATCCCCAACATAGTACTTCCTTGTCCGTGATGGCTTCTCCTCCGCGCCCTCCGGCACCGGCTCAGTCATCTGCACATCCACGTTCCCAGCCCCATTCGAGTCGCCATTCCCGTTCGCCGCAGTTGATGTCGATCCGGAGGTTTCAACGTTCTGGTAGCCGTAGAAGGAGGGGCAGACGACACGAGGGCAGTCTTCGCCAGCGTAGCCAGCGCGAGTGGTGTAGGACCCGAAGTCGACGACGAGAGCTGAAACCTCGTCTGCGGGAGACACCAGTATTGTCAACTACAGGAAGTTGCAGTTCTCAATGTGATAGCTCACCTCCGTTGTAGACCATGTTTGTTGTTGTCTGTGGTGGATGGATGCCACAGAAGTGTGCGATATGGCAGGTTGTTGTTGGAAGAGCGAAGATGAATCGGTACTGGGAGGTGCCCTCATTTGGCGTATATTGATGTTATCATGCGATAATTACACCGGTTAGCACTGCGCTCCTGCAGCCTGCCAGTGTTGTTTTTTTCGACGCATCGCTCTACCCAGCCCGTGCTATCCAGCTTCCCTCATCGCACCCTCTGCCGCATCTCCCCCCGACCCACTGTCATATACATACCGACTACTCCCGTTCCCCCCCCCCCCCCCGATCCGCGTCGCGAACCCCTTTTTCGGTCGCTTCCAGTGACCGCGCCCGTCCACACCTCGATGTCGTCCGACACCGTGGCCCCAGCGACTCGCCTGCACGCTCTCACAGAACGTCTCGCCTCCCAGTCCCGATCTTTAAATCCGCTGCTCGGAAGCCCCTCCGACCCCTTTAACTTCCCCTCTGCCGAAGCCCTCGCGCAAGCCGCGTCGGCCTACCGCCAGCCGGCCCCTCCACCCCAGCTGCCTGCCATACAGCTGTCGAGCCGGCACCAGGACCCTGCTATCGACCCCAAGGAGAAGCAACGGTATAACGGTTACCGGCCTAATGGTACGGGCGTCGGGGTGGTGCGGTGCCAGGACGGCAGGGCGTGGCAGGAGAAGACGAGGCACGCGAGCGAACGATTGAGCCGGTTCTCGGATGTAGATGCGGATGCGTTCGTCGCGGACATGGGGGTTGTTTTGAGGAAAGAGTTCGACTGCTGGGTAGAGCAGTGCTGGTGAGCTGCTCAAGGACTCCCAAATGTCAATTTGCAGCTCACTCGTCGAAACAGGCAAGAGGCATTCCACCATCTCTTTACTCGCACCCTCCCTGACCTCATCATCCACCTCATCATGACTGGTGCCACCCCAATCTTCCTCCGGCGGCAGGTCGTCTACGGCGGCCAGTCGCTCGACCATCTTTTTCAATCGCAAATGCTCCACATTATGTACGAGGAGCTCGAGCTCCGCCTTACCGGCGGACGCCCACATTCCGACCCCACCCCGAGCTCGTCCGCCCAGAGAATGCCCCCCTTCCCCCTCCCCACCACAGCAACCCCGCCAACTTCCCTCTCCCGCGACGGCGTGTGCTTTCACGACCTCGCACACCGCCACGGCATCCCTGAGGAGGAGGATGACCACGCTCCCTGCCTCTGCCAGCTCACAACCTGCATGTCGTGCTTCCACCAGGCCGCTCTGAGCCGGCGTGGGCCCATAAGCCTGCTGCCGCACGAGCTGGTCGGCACTATCGTCTCGCGCGGGTGGCTCGGCGGGATGGAGACGCAGGCACAGGCCCGCGTGAGGCAGGATAGCCTTCGCCGAAAACCGGCGGGAGTATCCACTCTTCCTCTAGGCAAGGGCTTTGCTCAGATACCCAAGGATAAACCAGCTACATCCGACATACCGGCTAATCCACTGCCCAAGCCGCCAGTGATCTTCCCTCATCCTCAGATGACGGATGTGTTGGCGGTGGAAGAGCATCTCCGCTGGCGGTTAAAGGAGATGGGTGCGTCAGACTCTGCGGTGGAGGGGCGGTATGGGCCAAGCACCAACTCCCCTGCGGCGTTTGAGGGGATTGAGTTTCCGGGAGAAGACGGGTCGGAGGACGGGCAGAGTACGGGAGCGGGGGCAAAGGTTGCTCCGGGGAAAACCACGAAGATGGCGAAGGTGGCAAAGGGCAAGGGAAAGCAGAGGCGGATGATATCAAATGCAGTTGGGACCGGGGCGAAGGGCAAAGACGGGAAGGATGCGAAGAAGAGCGTCGTGTTTCTGCCGCAGGAGTGGATGGCAGAAGAGGCGACGACAAGAAATACGGCAATAATCTTGACGTTTCGTCATTTTGTTAAGGTGTGTCGCCCCCCTAGGCAAATCATGGATATAAGCCCCCACTGACAGTTGACGTGGCCAGCTTCTGCATCAAATCGCCATGGCTGCGTCGCCATTCTCCTACCCCTCCTACCCGAAGGACGTTGAAGAGCTGCAGAGAGTACACCCCATCGCTCTGTACCGGCGGCTGGCCGAGCCATCTGTAGTCAGACGTAACAACACTGGAGAATTGAGGGCCTGGACGGCGTGTATGGACAAGTGGTGTGAGGAGCTGGGCGGAAAGGAGCGGAAGAAGGTGTGTTGTTATCTTGAAGTTAAACACTGCGGTCCTTACTAACGCTCTCCCTGGAAGGGCAACGACTTTTCTCTGGACAAGCGCCATGCCGACGCTGTCCGCCAGTACACCCGTGCCATATCGCTCGACGGCAAGAAGACCGTTTACTACTCCAACCGCGCCATTGCGTCCAACAACCTTGGGTTCCACGAGCGAGCAGAGGTGGACTGCAACCACTTGCTGTCGCGCGATCCAAAGAACCAGAAGGCGCTGTACCAGCGGGCGCTGGCGCGCAAGGGCATGGGCAGGTGGAGAGAGGCGGAGGCGGACTTGCGGGATCTGTTGAAGTTGAGCGGGGACAATGAGAGTGCGAGGAATCTGCTGTCGGTGGTGCAGCTGGAGACATCAAAACTGCCCAAGCAGGCACCTCGAGATGTTATGGACTTTTAAGTCCGTGTTGTCACTTCTATCACCTCGGTAGCGCTTGCCACGACCGACGATCCGGGCATCCACAAAAGACGCTAAAGGTATGGTTCTTCATGCCCTCCACTCCATGGTACAGACGTCCTGAGAAGACGGACGCCAGATATACTCGTCTCCGAGCCCTGTTCCCCCATAACCCATTCTGGCTCCTCAATTGCTCATCCGTCCCGTATTCAGCGGACGGCAGCCACCACATCCTGCGTAACCATCCATCCCGCCATCTTAACGCCTGACACCCTGGTTCGTCCTCGTGGTACCACGTCGGGCATTTGCTACAAAGTTCGATAAATGTCAACAATGTCAACAACATAGGGCAATAGCCGGACGAGAAAAGGAACTCGGAAATGCGCACCTCGCTGGATAGTAGCACGGCCTCGTGCAGCACCGATACCTCTTCCTCGCATGGCGTTAGGACCAATTCGCTTGAACCTGTACAGCGGTCGTCAGTAGAGTCCAATAGTTGACGTTACTGAAAGATCTATGGATACGGTTGTACGATATCCAGAGGCTCTCTGCAGTCTGTCTACTCACATGGGCGCACTGGCAAGGAGGTCGGGAACGATGATGAACCGGATCTAGATAATTGGAAGTGTCAGCTTGTGGGCGGAAAGGGTCGAACCGACTTCCAGAGCGAGGGTGGCGCGTAGGTCATACACGGATTTGAAACCACGCACCATGCTTCCTCGGATGTAGACCTGCTCCAGCTGCGATACACGCCCATCCCGGGCAGTAACGGTGATCTCTCGGAGGGCAATGTTCAAGGTGTCCTCGGCTGTTTGTCGTTGCATTGCAATAAGGCGTCAGTTGCAGAGATTTTTGTTGACGGGGATACGTGAAGAGTTTTTTTATATGGGGCCGATGGTGATCGTTGACAGTGGAAGAGAGATAAAGAGGGACAAAGACGTCAGTAACGCTTTGTTGCTGTTCCATCGGGGAGCTTGAAAAACGCACCCTCCATCAACTTCCCCCGGTACATCTACGCGTTTAGGTGCATCATGGTCAGCATTTCACTCATCCCATGTGACAGCATATGGGTGGCAGCTGGTAGAGGAACGCACCTCGCCAGTCTTGAGCTCGACGGTGATGATATGCCCCAGAGACTCGTGGAGGAGCTTGACAGGAACACCGAGGTTGGCCATGTTGTCGGTTCTTTGCTGGGCTGTTTTCGGGAGGAGACGATAGAACTATCAAGCGGGTGCGGGGTTGCAGTGCGGTGGGAGGGTCGGGAGCCAAAGAAGGGGTGGATAGAGGTGGATGGATGATTTTATATGGAGGAAGTGGATTCTAGGAAAGCAAGTTGCGAGCAAAGACCGAAGAGGTGCAGCGTGCATGTTATGTGGGGGATGAATTAAACCAGTGGCTTGTTTCGCGTCTACCCTCGCTGGCGTATCTCGTCTTCTTCATCTCACCATGCAAGTTGATGTGCACCCACACCTATGCGTACGATGCGGCTCACCACTGGCTCCATTTTCCAATGACTCTGCATGTGGGAAGAAAAGGTTAATCTTCTGAGGTCGACGGGCCCCCGGTTGAGGTGATCGATGTCACATCAAGGCGGACAAGCCTCTGAAACCACCCTCAACTTGCGCACCTCTGGTCGCCTTCGGATTTCCCACGACTCGAGTACTCTCAATCAGGGCCAACACCCGGGCGAGACATGGACAGTATGCCTAGAGTGGAAAAAAGGAGCGGGATAAAGCTGCTTGGAGGAAGGCGAGAAGTCGAGAACCTACGGAGTAGAGATCGCAAGCTCAAGGAAGCCGACCGAATGTGCAGACTGGACTCTTCTTGTATCGCTTGCATGTAAACTGTTACTTCAATCACACATTTCTAGGCTAATCAAACGTAGAGCGCCTGCAACCTCTCGATCTCCTGCCTGGACTCTTTCTCGCCGCCCTGGAAGAGCACAAGCGCGTCCCTGAGCCTTATCTTGGTGACCTCGTCCTCCTCGTTGTACTTGTCCAAAACCCCATCCGCGAGATAGTCGACGTCCGTGCTGGCCATCTTCCAGTCCTTCGGATCAATCTTGGAGAGGGGGTCCGCCTTGGCCAACTCGGCCATGCGGGCCTTGGACGCGGCAGGGTCGGGGGCAGACCAGGCCGCCCACTTGGCATCGGGCTTGCCAAGCTCGGAGCGGACGCGCACCTGCCACTCGCCGCCCTTCCTGTAGACGGGGAGGCGGTCTGTGGAGACCATGTCCTCCATACAGCCGGAGAGAATGGTGGCGTGCTCGGCACCAAGCTCGACCATGGCCATGGCCTCGCGAGCGGTAATAAAGCTGGTGAGGGGTTTTTCAGCGAGCGCTCTCGTGTGCACTCAGAAGATGAGACAGCAGAAACTCAACTCACGAGGCAGACTTGATGAGAGGCTGAACCTTGCCCGTCTCCTTGGCTAGACGGTCATAGGTGTCGCGGATATGCCTCATGCGATAAGACATCGGGTGTTGGGTAGCGGGGTCCTCGACGTCAGGCCAGAGGGAGTAAACGACGTGGGCGCGAGTCTCTACCGGTGTCAAGTCAGCCAAGACCAGAGACGGAATCTTCAATAAGCGTCCAGCCCACCGTTGTAGTAGGGGCTGATGGAGAGCATGCCAGCTTGGGAAGACGCGATGGCCTGGGGGAGGGAGAAGAGCGAGGTGCCAAGCGTCCTGATGCCCTCGGGGTTGAGGACAGCAGCCGCCTGGACACCGGCGGTGGTGGCAGGGACCTTGATGCAGAAGCGGTCACTGCAGTTGAGATATCAACAGCGTTCATATAAATTAATGTTAGAGCAGAATGGCTCACCGAGTGATGCCCTCAGCCTCAAAGGCCTTGGCGTAGGCTCGTGCGTGAGCGATGATCTTCTCCTTGTCGTAGGCCTCGCTAGGGGTAGTCTGGGCGAGCACACGGCCTTGGATGTAGGGGATGACCCTCTTGGCGAAGCGGGCAGTCTTTGCCATTGGTATAGAAGGTGGTAAGATCATTGCTCGTCTCAAGCTGCAACGAACAGCTACTCACCAAGACAGTGTGTACATCGAGCCAGTTGGCCCCTTTCATCTCCCTGATAGTCTTCTCCACGAGCTCCTTGTTGTCCGGGTTCTTGAGCTGCTCGTCGACGATCAGCTGGTTGGAGGTCATGTCGTGGGCCTTGATAGGCAAGTTGGCAGCGATCGCGGGGTCCATGGAGTCGGTGTCGACCTTGACACCGGCAGCTTCAAGCTGCTCGAGTAGAGTGGGAGAAGGCTTGGAGATCATCTGTGTGGTTGGTGTGGTGGGTGTGGTTGCAGGTGGTAGCTGTGGACGTGTCTGGGGTATCTCAACATTATCATTCACATCGCCATGCTTTTATACATACCCCTCACGGTATGGCAAACGTGTGCTGTGGGGGCCAAGGCCCTTGCAAGCCGCCGCCATCCCGTCTCAGTATCACCGAGAATTGTGCGACAATAACCGTTCTGCCCGGTTGTGCAGATTAGCAGGCGAGATATCCCAGTATTGTGATATTACTACATTCTCCACGGATCCTCTCCCCCGCTCTCCAGATATAGTCCACAACGCCGTCACGGGGCCGTCGACCTACAACTCGTCTCTGCGTGTGAGTCTCCCGCCAAATCGCCGAGCATCCTCCTCGACGCTGGATGACGTTAACCGAAGCCATTGCCGCCGGGGAGATGCTGCTTCCCCATGATTTCCTGTGAATCTCCACGATTTCCCCAGGAAGAGGATGCGGGTGTAGTCTCTGAGTCTCTGGGTGATGCCGAGAGACTTGACTAGGACGCGAACCTACACACTTATCAGCGGCACCGAGTTTCAACTTTGCGACAATTCTCCACCTATTGTCCTCGAAGATCCAGCTGGCCCATCGCCTGCCTCCCTCTCGCCACTCCGGCGCCTTCGGCCGGGTCTGCCTTGTCTGGGCCTTTCCAGCGCTTCAAGGACACGAGTTCCGGCGCGCTGACGCGGGACCGTCACGTGGTCTGGACGAGTGGCGCTGCGGGGAGAGTCCGGGGCCCGCGGGCCGCTGTGGGGTATTGATCTGGTGCCTGAGAGGCCAGTCCTTCGGGTGGATTGTTTGTGGTCTGCTGATCACCTAGGATGAAACTGGAGGCAACTAAAAAAGTACCATGACGATGCCCCGTCGCCCTCTTTGCCGCAATTACACCGGATTGCCATCCTGTTTGGCTCGCCCCCCCGGTCGGATTGCCGACAAAACATCGGGCCATTTTCCGCCGGTGCAAGGACAGAGAGCAAAGCATCATATATAGCGAGACGATGAAGACAGTAAGCATCCTGCTGCGATCTCGTCTTGACACTCGTCATAGCTACCGTCCCCCTTCTTACCAGAACAGTGTCCAATTACTGCACTTTGACCTTCACACTTGACCCAGTTACTCGGAGCCCAGCTACCCACGATGTCGATCATCCCTCCCTCGTCACCGAGTGACCACTCCCTACCCCGTAGCCACAACAATGGTAAACCAGAAAAGTTCAGCGAGGTCGAGCACCTCGAGAACCTCGAGGCCAGCCGCGCTACCCATGTCATGAACAGGAACCGCAATGTCAGCGCAAAGTCAGTACTCTGTCATAGCCAGTAGCTCGAGAAGTGCTGACGCGCTGCTCTTCAGAATTCAGAACCCTCTATATGGCATCCCCAAGGACCAGCTACTGGAGATGGCCGATCGTTTCTGCACCGAGAAGGACTTTGACGACAAGCGAGACCTTTTCAAGCGCGCGGCCTTGCTCTCTCAGAAACCCAACGAGTTCGAGACCATTCCAGAACTTACCGAAGAGGACAAGCACTGGGTCCGAAGGGAGTACACCAGTGAGTAGAGCATAGCTGATTTTGGTATGTCTCAGGGAGACTGGAGCTGACTGTGATTTATTTCAGACAAGTGGGACCAGACCAAGGGACTCTACTTCCTGGTGGTCGTCTGCTCGATCGGTTCAGCCATCCAAGGCTGGGGTGAGTCACAGCAATATCTCATCGGGGGGTAGAGCATACATAGAGCGCATAAGAGTTGACCTGCTTTACAGATAACACCGGTGCCAACGGCGCCAACCTCTCCTTCCCCATTGAGTTCGGTATTGCGGACAACACCTGGCTCACCGGCATGGTCAACTCGGCGCCCTCCATCACAGTAGGTGCCGTTTCTGCAATGTTAACCGACCCGATCAACCACTACATCGGCCGAAGGGGAACAATCTTCGTCACCGGTCTCTTCTGTGTGTTCCCGGTGCTCGCTCAGGCCTTCTGTCAGAACTGGTATGAGCTTTTTATCTGCCGGGTCTTGCTTGGCTTCGGCATGGGCATGAAAATAACGACTATTCCCATCATGACCGCTGAGACGTGAGTACCAGCTTATGTCTGCTACATACTCATTCGAAGACTGGTTGCTAATCGAGCATTACCTAGTGCTCCAGCTTCGATCCGAGGCGCTCTGGTCATGTGCGTGATGCTTCCTCTTCGCCCATTCCCTCTCCCTCGCCGCCTTATGCATCACTAACGAGTCCTAATCCTGCAGGTCTTTCCAACTATGGGTTGCATTCGGCATTTTCTTCGGCTTCTGCACCAACCTCATGTTCTATCGAGTGGGAAAAAACGCCTGGAGGATCATGCTGGCCGCTGCCTTCGTTCCCGCTGTTCCCCTTCTAGTGTTGGGTGAGTAGTCCCCGCTGTACCGAACACTGTGTACGTGTCATATGCCGACAACAGTTGTAGTATGGTTCGTCCCCGAGTCCCCTCGATGGCTCATGAAGAAGGACCGATACCCCAAGGCCTTCCGATCTCTTATGAGATTGAGGAAGTCAGAGATCCAGGCTGCTCGTGACATGGTAAGCGTTTATCCAGGCTATTGACTATGTCAATGAGTATAGCTGACCAGGATCGTCCATAAGTTCTACGCCCACTGCCAGCTTGAGGAGGAGCGGGAGGCCTTCCGCGGCACGAGCTACTTCACTCGCTTGGTCGACATCTTTACTAAGCCTCGTCTTAGGAGGGCCAACCTGGCCAGCTGGGTTGTCATGATTTCGCAACAACTCTGTGGCATCAACATCATGTGTGAGTATCCTTTAGCATGGGTGGCCTTCTCATACAGTCCATAGACTGAACCTGTCACAGCCTTCTACTCGTCCACTATATTCGCCGAGGCCGGGTACAATACCAGGCAGTGTCTGCTCGCGTCCTTCGGGTTCGGTCTCGTCAACACCATATTTGCTCTCCCAGCCCTCTGGACCATCGACACCTTCGGCCGTCGTAACCTGCTCCTCTTCACCTTCCCTTGCATGGCCCTCATGCTCTTCGTGAGTCTAACTGCTAACTATTCCTTGGCCCTTGGGAAAAGTCGGTTGACATCGATCGATCACACAGTGGGCCGGCTCCATGTTCTTCGCCGACGAGTCTAACCCGGCCCGTGTCCCGGTGCTTGCCCTCGCTATTTACCTTTTCACCGCCTTCTACTCGCCCGGTATGGGCCCTGTACCCTTCGTCTACGCCGCCGAGAGCTATCCATTGACTCACCGAGAGATCGGCATGTCCTGGGCCGTGCAGCAGAACAACATGTGGTCAGCGGTGCTTGGGTTAACCTTCCCCACTATGCTGGCAAAGTTCAAGCCTTGGGGGGCGTTTTACTTTTATGCGGCGACAAATCTGCTCGCTTGGGTCCTGATTTTCTTCTTCACTCCCGAGACTGCGTGGGTAATCTCCTCTCCCGACCCGCTGTAACAAACGAACGCTGACTAGAGCATCTACAGTAAACGCACTCTTGAAGAGCTCGACTTCGTATTTGCGGTCCCTGTACCCCTCTTCGCCAAGTACCAAGTGACAACCTGGCTCCCTTGGTTCATCAAACGCTATATCCTATTCCAGAAGAACGCCGAGCTGAAGCCCCTTTACCACCTTGAGGGCGTCGCATCGGAGAGGACAGAGGTGGAGAGATTCCATTAGTGAGGGGGTGTTGGGTGATGTGTTTACGAAGCTGCTAGCGGTCCGGGGGGGGGGGGGGAGGTTCAGAAGCGAAGAAAATGATCAAAAAGAAGGAAGAATTCACCGTTCTCAGACGGTTGTGTGATCTTAGTCCATATGTTGATATCTATATTGTGTTAGTGTATCACTTGCTGGAGTTTCAGTTCTCGGTAGTGGCACCTGTATGGATCCGATATTTTGGCATTGCATGACATTGATTCAGTAGCAATGCGTCAACCGCATCTCATCATTAGCCCTACACCCAGACAGCTACAGTATGATTTTATGTCAACGGTGACAGCTCAAATGGGTGGGTACTGGTAGATTGGTGGTGTAGTGCCATTAGCTGCGGCAGCGACAATCTGCGAGTCCTCCCCCCTTTGCTCTCTCCACACGTGATACAAAAGTACAATGCATACTGATCTCTGCACTCAGTATCACTCGTCAAAGTCCCCTGCATGAGTGTTCGGCGTTAGTATTCTCGCTCACTGAGTCGGTTGATTACAACGGCGGCTTACCGTCGTCCATGTCTTTGGGCACCTGGTGCAAGTAGCACGTCAGCTCAGCTTCAAGTAGCAAGTAGAGAGGCAAGCTCACTTTTGGCTCCTCATCCTCCCCGTACTGCATCATGTTGTCGATATGACTCAAGATAGTGTTCACTGAGTCCTCCGAGGTCACGTCGAGGGGCAAGAAGGAGACGATATTCTGGTTCTCTATTAACGAAACAACGGCGCTGTTGAGCTGATGGAATTTGGGATTAGTGTTGGTGTTGACGTCCTCTAGTAGGAGGTTTGGGTCTGGGTCCAGATACCTGTACGAATTTGCGTCAGCGTCCGGGGACGGAACATCGGGACGGTAATGGGGGGAAGGGGGGGGGGGGGGGCGGGAGGGGGAGGGGGAGGGGGGGGGAGGAAGGGACTCACCTGCCCACTTCCCGTTTTGTCCGCCCCTTCTTGTCCTTCACCAGATCCATCTTGCTCATCAAGCAAAGCATGCTAATCCCCAGAGCCAACATACAGCTCATGGCGCTCATGACCCCCGCAAAGAACTTGCTCTTGTCCTGCATAAACTGCGAGTCAATGAGATAGACTGCAGAGGTGCGGAAATTGAGCGACGTGGAGAGGTAGGTGGCGAGCCGGGGGAGGAGAGGGATGTGGGTGTAGAGCTCAATTTGGCCCGGGCAGTCGATGATCAGGTAGTCGTCTTCATACCCGCCTAGCTCGTCTTCGAGCCAGTCGAGGTTATTGAGTAAGTACCTTCCGGTCTTTGTCAGCCGAGCTTCAATGTGCTGACCACCTGGGACGCCCACGGCCGCGGACTTACTCGAAGCAGTAGATCAGTCCACCGTTGGGCCCAAACTCCAGCTCTTCCATCACATCCTCCAGATTTATCAGGTCCTTGATATCAATTGTTGGCTCGTACTCAAACTTGTCGGCCGCCGGGTCGAGGTTGACGAGGTGCACTTGGCGGCCGAGGGTCTGGGCATGGGTGATGAGGGAGGCGCAGAAGGTGGACTTGCCAGCACCTGCAGGGCCGGTGACGAGAACGGCGTAGCGCATGGCGAGGAGAGCGAAGGATATGGAAGGCAGGTGGATGGAGCGGTGCCGAATGGAGACAGATACTGAAGTGCAACTCAGAGGTTTGGATGTCTATGAGAGAGAAGCTTTTGTGGAGGTCGAGACATCAGGCTCTAAGAGACAATTAATTGTGTGAACACCTATAGGCAAAACAGGCAGCTTGTTTACAATCAAGTCTTCATTAGTATAACGGTTAGTATAACCGCTTCTCATTATTTGAGCTTCGGTTCAATTATGTACGCGGTAGACCGGGGTTCAACTCCCCGATGGAGAATTCTTTTTGCGTTGGCCAACTCCAACGTAAGCATGCTGCTTTCTTTTAAATCATGATGTACATGTGTGTGAATAGCCATATGCATTTGAGGCCCGACAAACCAAATACTGGTACAAGCGGCACTGGACTGGTTGACGACGAACATTGAGCCGGCACACTGCGCGATTCTTTTGTGTAGTCCTGGCCCCCGGCGCATATGGTGAACGATTGAAAGGCGACTGCATACATGTCCCTTATCAAACATATGCATTGAACACAGAGAGAGCAAAGGTTATGGTACTAAACACCTAGGAGGGTTCCCATAGCCCAACCATACATGGGCAGAATGAGGTTGTCGTTTTGTGCAGAGAATGCTTCGAGCAGGGTCGCCAACGCCGTGGTAATAACGTATGGTATGGGCTGCACGCGAAGCACGGCATCAGTGTCCGTCACCCGAAAAATGCAAGAATGATATACCCACTCTGTAAGAGTCAACGACGCCGAACGCCCACATGAGTGCAGAAGAAAGCAGGACGGAGAGGAAGAATGCTCCACTCCCTTCTACCGTCTTGCCGAACGCCTTGCACCAGCGCACTTGCCCAACCCGGCGTCCGGCGATTGATGCCTGCAGTAAGCCGTCAATATGTGGTCTCACCTACGTGATTAGAGCAAATACCCACAAGGGCATCCCCGATACCAAGCGACAGAACTCCGAAGTATGAGAGGATTTCGCTCGGTCTTACATATCACGTCAGTTATCCTATACTGTATATATGACAGCTGCACTTACCCCTCGAACCAAAGAGGCGAAGCACACCCCGCAAGCAAGTAGAAGTGACTCAGAATGGCCGTCCCAGAGTCCTTGTGGTCGAGAAACTCGTTGAGGAACAGGTGGACTTTGACACCGAACGGCCAGAGGGCAAAGTATCGAATGTACTCTGCGAAGTTGAAGGCGGCAAAAGCGACCGAGAAAGACAGATGGGTGAAAGCCGGCTACACGTGCGAATGTATTAGTAAGGAGCCTTAGCCGTCGTAACAATCACTTACGTCGACAGCGATGCCTGGGATGAACATGACCACCGCCAGTGCATGGAAGCTCTTCCTCCTAGCGTTCACGGACAATGTCGGAAGCCTCTGGTCGGCCGCATCCATCATCTGGCTAGCCACACCGCTGAACCCCTCGGGATTCACTCCTGTGATGCCCACCCCGCTCTGCGCCACACCTGCCCCAGTCCGCCCGCTGCCGCTGTTCGAGGCTCGCATGCCTTCCCCCCGACTGGCCGCTTGACCTGGAACAACGTATCGCCGGTGCCTTCTGGCGCGGTTCAGCTGCCTCTCCCAGGCCGCTACACTGACCGCAGCCAGTGCACCCCAGTACGATATGAGTGCTGGCCTGGTCCAAGCGTGCTGCCCTTCGAACACCCAGTACACCGCCCATGTCCACGGATTGCGTCCGCCAAGACACCACCATGTCCAGAGCCCAACGATGCCGCCGCAGACGAGGATGGCACCAGCGTAGAATCCGAGGGCGAGGAGGCGGCGGTGCATAGGCTTCTCGTGGGGGAGGCGCAGGCGGTGGGCGGGTTTCTGAGCCAGGTGACGCGAAAGGTAGAGCAGAGGGGAGAGGAGGATTCCAGCAAGTAACGAGCCTGGAATAAGGGCCAGCTGGAAGGTGAGAAGGGGGGTGGGGAGCCGGTACGTCTTGATGTATGGTGTACGGAAGATGCTTATCTGCAGCGAAGGGTAAGGTCAATGGTAACGTGCAAAGTTCACCACGTTTCGGAGCTCACCTTCATCCTCGTCAAGTTGACGGTCTCCATGAACAACGAAGTGGCGGCATTACAAACAGTCGCAAGCTCGCCCAAGGTGAACCCTCGCTGAGCCAGCCTGACACAGACATAGATGCTGAACTGGTAGAATAGCGTCGCGATTACAATGTCGGATGGCGACATGTCTGCATGCCGAGTCAGCGAGGTGCATATGGAGCATCAAATGGAACTTACCACTCCAGACGCCACGCCCGACATACGCCGTCACTGCCTTCACGACCAAGCACCCCGCACTGACCAAGAACGAGAACCCAACTACGCTTCTTGTCCTCCGCCACTCTCCCTTCTTCAGCCAGTACATCCCAACACCTGTTGCAGCCGCCTGCTGCCCCTGCATCCTGAGCGGATCACTGTTGTCTCTGTCCAGCGTCACACTTGCTACCTTCGGGCTGACGCTGGCTGCTGCCATTGCACACTGGTGCAACTTCACTTCCAGATGGAGCGATCGGGCAAGATGAACAAGGAGGACAAACGAGCATAGCGTGAAGAGCTGGACGAGGTTCCTCCGGGAGGTCGCGAGTGCTGAGAGTGCACGGATGGTGTCGGTGGGGGGATCGATGATGGTAGAGTTCAGACCGCGGCGGATGGGGGTAGAAGGGAGGACGAGAGGGAACTCGATGTTCCAACCTCGGCCGAGAGGCGACATGGGCTGGCTAGATAGCTGAGTGAGGGCGGCATGCAAAAGGGCAGAAGCGACAAGAGGGCCGAGAAGCAAGGCATAGAAGATGCCGTCGTCGAGGCAGTCCCTGCACGGTAACGGTCAGTATATTGCAAACATACGCAGCGCAATTCAACATACCTGTACTCTCGCTCCTCTGTGCCCCATATGGCCCCCCTCCCCCCAAACCCCACCAGCCCATCTTCATCAGCACCCAAAGTAACTCTTGACCGATGGTCTTCCTTCGACTGCTGTGACGGCGATGGGGGCACATCCAGACCGTGGCCAGTCATCGCCCGCCCCACACGTTCTCGAGCTGGAGCTGACCCCCAGCCAGGCGGCGCAAGCGACGGAGAGTGTGGGCGTACGACTGACGACTGCGGGGGTGGAAGTAGACGCTGCGGCGTAGGGTGGAACCGGATGGCGGAGTAAAGTATTGTCAATCCCACGAGGAGTGATATCTCTGTCGAGCTGTCAGAGGCCCAAACGTCTTCCTTACTGTTCCAAGAGCTCACCTCCGGCAAGAGCCCTCTCATTCCATCTTGCACCCAGCGTCCATACTCCCCATAGCACACCTCCCAGTACTATAGCATTCTCGCAGCGTCTTCGGGTGACTCTGATAGACAGACGTAAGATGCCCCTGCTGGTCCCTCTGGCAAGATCGTTGAGCGGCTGCGAGCCGATGGTGAAAGGGAGGAGGCTGAAAGCAAGAGGGGCCGGTTGACTGCTGGACGACTGCGCCCTCCTAGACGACGCAGACCCTCTATGTACTGATGAAGCCAGCGGAGTCGATCTGTTGGCCAATTTACACCATCAGCTTCACTACACCAGCCTTTAAGAAAATCTGTGCCTGCACTCACGACCTGTCGACTGGCTCCCAATCGCCACTCCGCCTTCTCCAATCCTCCAGCCCGCCCGCACCCCCTCCTCCACCTGGTCTACCTTCTCTTTCCACCTCCGTTTCGCCGTCCTTCATTCCCGCAAGGAACTCTCCCCCCTCACTCCCGCTCCCCCCTGCCAGCGAGCTCGCCGATGCCCCGTAATTCGTCGAAAACCCCATGTCCTCTCCCTCAAATCCACCCCTTTGCCTTTCCCCATTTCCCACATGCCCATTCCCATGTCTTCCCTCTCCCCCTGCTACCACCTCCCCAGACAGCCTCCTGCCCGTTTCATGGCTGGGTAGTGCCCCCCGACTCGACGCGCGAGTCCGATGACCATGCCCCCCCGCTCCCCCCGCCCTCCCGGCCGTGAAGCTCCTGCGCTTTTCTCGCGAGAGGCTTAGCGCGCCCGAGATCGGCAAGGGTGAACCGCCCCTGGGTGACGAGTGGATGTGCCCGTTAGCAGGGAGGGATGCGGGGGGAGGTGACGGGGAGGAGGAGGAGCGGGATACGGAACGGGGCCGAGGGGGGCGGTGATGGTGGTGGTGGTGGCCGCGGGATGGTTGGGACGTCACCGTGGGCTGTTTTTCTGAGGGTATTTCGTGGGACGCAGTAATGCTGGGAGAGCAGTGGACAGATTCCAGGTCGCTTCTTACTATGCTATTGGGTTAGAGTCGATAGAATACGGATGAGATGTGGATGAACGATGATTAATTGAAGATTGATTCACGTGTCAGCTGCCGATCGCGAGATTCGACGACGTGGTCGTTCCAGGTGGAGGCAGTCGGCAGGCCAGTTCAACTATAATTATAGAAAGACCAGCTCAGCGTTCGTGCGATGCAACAGAACCTGCTTCTATCCACGGCTGCTCGGGTACATGCACGTCCCAGCAGCACCCCAGCTAGTACATGCATCACAACCTCACAGACAATGCAAGATGCATGGTACGGCACACCCAAAGCCCCCCGGCCCCGCGCCCCAATCACAGCTTCAGCCTCTTGCCGTCCTGCGTCGCACCCTCCTCTCCCCTCCGCTTGCTCGCTTTGCCCGCCTCCTTCGTACCCTTCCCCACCACTGTCACCCCCTTGCCCGTCTTTACCAACCCCTTCAACGCATCCTCCTTCTCCTCCTTTGCGCTCTTCTTCTTCTTACCATACAGCTCGGCCATGTCGCCCAGCTTTTGCCGGTCCGCCTTCTTCTGCTTGCGGTGCTTATTGCGCTGGCGCTGGGCCTCCTCGGGGGTGAGCTCTGAGCGAGCGACGAGGGAGGAGGCGGAGGGTGCGGCAAAGAGCTCTTGTGGGGCGAGCATGGTTGAGGCTGGGGCAGTTGGCGGGAGAGCAGATTCCATGGTGGTGGTAGGGAGGTCCGAGATAGTGGTGATTTGGGACTTGGGCTGTGATTCCGATGTCATCAGTGTTGTGGCCTTTGATAGAACTCCGATATTACTCACCTGCTTGGGCACAAAGTTGAGACTGCTAAGCGCATCAAGCTTGTAGCAGATTTCTCCCCAAAGCTGATCAATCGACTCGTGCTCTTTCTTCAGCTTCTCGTCCCGGGGGTCCTTGACCTTGCCGCCGTCCGCCGCCGCCTGGTACTCCTCCTCGTAGATCTGCGCAAGCGACTTGGACGACTGGGTATCCTGGAGCTCGAAGAAACGCGAGGGGAGGAATGCCGTGGGCTCGTATGCGCGGAGTCGGACCGGCGAGTTAAAGTTGTTCTATATGAGGTGTTAGCGCCACTTGCGACGATCACGTTGCTCATCAACTCACGTCCAAGATTCTCGCCTTAATGAGCTCCTCCAAAGTCTTCACGCTGTCCTCAGTGATCACTGGCACTACCTTGCCAGCCTGCTCAAAGTCGAGGTTCTCCTCGAGTAACGAGTTCTCGGGTCGGGCGCGGGACGTCGCCTCACCCAGTAGAGTCCAGTCCTTGGGACCGATAGCCTCTCCTTCAAGCTCTGCAATCTCCTGAGCGAGCGCCCGCTGGCGTTTCTCGTGATTTGACAGTACTGCTCGGTAGGGGTCAGATAGAATCAACCTCAAGGGTACCCGAAGACCTCACCTCGCTCCTCCTGCTCATCCTCACCCTCGTCCTCGAAGAGGTCGCCCTTCACACGGCCCATAACGCCGCGCGCTTCGTCCTCCTCTTCATCCTCCTCTTCATCCTCCTCTTCATCCTCCTCTTCATCGTCCTCCATCACGTCGTCCTCGTCGAACTGTGTCTTCTTCCCCTTGGAATTTCTCGAGCTCTTCTTCCCCTTGCCCTTGCCTTTGCTGTTGCTGGGCTTGGCGGCGCCTCTAGGGGGCTCGAAGAAATCGGCATACGTGATTTCTGTGTTCCTTATCAGTCGAGTGTATCTACCGGTTGCTAGACGAAACATACCTTCGTCATCGCCAGCTCCCTCGAGCATGAAATTCCCCACATCCGCCAGATCCTCATCATCATCCTCATCCCCACCGAGCGCACCCGACGTAAGACGCCCCGCCTCAAGCTCCTCGGTCTCCCTGTTGAACTGGTCAATTGAGAAGAACTGGTCGTCGAGGGTGGGGTGCTTGCCCTTGCGGGACTTTGAAGAGCCGACACCGGTGAGAGCGGCGGTGTCGTCATCGTCATCGGAGGTAGAGCCAGAGCTCTCCTCCATGTCCTCACCCCCGGCCTCTTCCTCATCGCCATGCTCATCGTCTGAGCCGCCAAATCCGTCGAAATCCTCATCATCCGAGCCGATCTCAACGTCCTCGTCCTCATCCTCCTCATCTTCCTCACTCTCCTCATCATCCTCCTCGTCATCCTCCTCATCATCCTCCTCATCGTCGTCGCTCTCCCCCGAAATATCATACGAGTCATCCCGGAATTTGATGCCGCCCTCCTCATCACTGTCCTCTTCGCTGTCATCCTCCTCATCATCGCTCCCCTCGCTATCGCTCATGTCCATGAGCATCCGCACCTCCTCGTCCGTGAGGTCCTCCACCCCCTCCTCCCCTGACTCAATCATCATCTGCCTAAACTCCTCGACCGACATCTCCTCATCGCTGTCATCCAGGTCCCCCTTTTCCTCATCCTCCTCCTGGTTTTCCTCGCCCGACCCCACTGCCTTGATCACCTTGGTGATTCCCTCGGTGCGAAGCTCGAGCTGTGCCCAGATCTGCTCCGGGTCGAGCCCGTCGGTGGTGAGCTCTACGAGAGGGGTGTATGGAAGGAAAGTCTCGGGGGCTGTGGGGTCGGGGGGCGGGGCGGCGGCTTTGTCCTTGGAGGAGCGGAGGTTGACAGACGGCGGCTCGAGGATGGAGAGAAGGAAGGGGTGCAGGTGGGGGTGGGAGATGGACTCGAGGGTGATCCCTGACGAGCTGCGTTAGATACGGGTCCACAAGTCCTCGCTGGAAGCTACACACCGAGGTCAAAAATCTGTTTGGCGGCGGCCAAGGCCTTCTCTGCCAGCGCCTCGTCGCCAGTGTCTGTTGCCAGTGCCCATGGCTTCTGCTCGATTTCGAGGGCTACTTGCTCTGACTTTTCAAAGATAGGCGCACTGAGAGCGGTGTTATATGCTGCCATTATTGCTGTTGTTAGCCGTGTGCTCTTGCTTGACTTCTTCCCGTTGTAGAGAGCATTAATGCTTAAAGAGACGACCTGGTGCACGCCGCAGTGGACCGGAAATCTTGCACGCACCTGAGGAATAATCCCGGGCTATAAAATCACACGTCACCTCTCGGGAGACCCCCATTAAGATATATCTTTCAGCTGGCCTCTTCAGTTGGAAACGCAGACCGGAGAAGCCATGCTTTTATGCATGTAACATGTGAGACTGTGGGTCGCCGCTAATCCGGTATGATACTGTGCAAAGCTTCCAAGACGTGCGTGTGGTCTCAACCGAGATGTTCTACTCATCTTCGTCCTCCCGCCTGCTGTCCCAACCTAAAACCTAATTTTCCCACACCATTGTACGCCACCAAAGCACTAGGCTCAGATCTCACCGATAAACGACGTGACAACGCCTCATGACGGTCATCGCTTTCATTACATTGCTGGACCAGCCGCTACCCTTCCTTTTTCATTTTTTTCTTTCTCTATCGCCTTTTGACTTCTCATCTGCTTTCAACCTTCAACCTTCTCTACGCCAGTCACTCGCAGTATAGCTCTTAACCAAACAGCCTTGGGCGAATGTAAACTTCGCATCAAATCTCGGTACCACATCTTCACAAGATCGTTCCCGCAGGCATGGTGAGCATCTTGCCACACTATGTACATCACTCCCAGCACTAACGCCACCTCACCACCATCAGGGTTTGTGCGTATCTCACCATCACCCCTTTGACGACCCCTACCACCGCAGCGGCTTCGTCCCAGCTCCCGTCTTTATCGCCCCTCGCCCAATCGTGGTGGTCAGACCGCGCCCGCCGCCTATGATGCATGGGGGACACAGGCCTATGGGAGGGTTTGGAGGGTTCGGGCCGCCTCACCGAGGGGGGCCTGGCCCTGGGAGGGGCGGGTTTGGGGGAGGTGGGAGGAGAGGAGGTGGTGGTAGGAGGAGGTGATGGGAGGTGGTTCCAAAATTTTCGTGTTGGCTGCTCGAAGGTGTTTTGTGCCATGGATACGACGATGCCGAACATCATCCAATTCACCAGCCCAAGACTTCAGGTACCCCGCACTACACTCTATCCTTCACCTCGTCCTTCCCGTACGACCTCTGCATCCTGAGTTTGAAGAGATCGCCGCTCGTCATACACCCCTCCGCGACAGACGGCCTCCCAGACTGGTCGATAGGAGTGAGGGTCTGCGTAGTATCCATCAGCTCCGCAGGAGACTCCGTTTTCATAAGGCTCTGGATAAGCTCACCACATCGTGGTTCGGGATCATGAAGAACACTACGCTCTTACGACCCGGGAGGACCTCTCCTGGAGCGAGGTTGGGGGGGTTGGGGCACACCACTCGGTGCCAAGTTGCCTTGAACTGCCCGCCAGACCAGATCTCCATGCTTACACCGACTACGTGCGGTTACATCTTGCTAGTCAGGTTGGCACTCGCGCTGGAGAGAAGTGGAGACGCACCATTGACCAAAATGCTACCGCCCTCTGATATACCCTCTGGAGAAGGCGCAGGGATCCACCACCCTTTCCGACCGCTTCCGTCTGGCGCATCAGAGTCGCCGTCCTCGCGCGCGACGAAGATCTCGAGGCCCTCTACGGCTGTTACCTTGCCATTTTCATCGGGAGGCGTCTGGAACAGAAGCGTGCTGTAATCTTGTCAAAAATCCTGGAACAGTAGTCGAAGAAAGAGATGAGGTAAGTGTACTCACGCTGACCCAAAGTCTTGGTGCGCCCCCGCTCGGATATCCTTCTCCCCAATCTTGAGCTTCTCCCACTTCGTCTCCCTCCCCTGCCCCTCCAGCTCCCCCCCGCTCGCCCTCGGGAAAGGCGGGTAATGAATCAGCCTCAAGCTCTCATTGTTGTGGTACGAGTGACGCGAGGCGAAGTACTTGGGGTCCCCGTCTGGTGTCTTGAGCGCCAGCGTGAATAGGTCGAGAAGGCGGTGGCCGCACGAGAAGCACTCGCGCCGGAAGGCCTCGATGCGGGGGACGAGGGAGTCGCTCGGGAGCGCAGCAGGGAGAGACGCAGAGGTGGAGGGGCTGATGGAGAAGGATTCTTTGAGGTCGCCCCGGAAGCGGTGGGTCTTGGCGCCGGTCGTCTGGCCCATCATCGGGGTGTAGCTGTTCGTCGACAGCGGCATGCGCCATCTCGCGTCATCGACTGTCCTTCCCCGCCGCTGACCAAGCCCCGAAGCGCGACTACTCGCGAGGCGCGCGCGCAGCGTGAACGACAGACTCACCCAGCACCAGTCTTGACGTCGAACCCCACAGCCTCCTTCTCCTCCAGTGGGAGCGCAAACAGCTCCGACCCAGCGTGAAAGATGCCTCTCACGTCTTTCTGGGTGAGTCCGGGGCCTGGATTGAGTACGTGCAGGAACCCGACGGTGGTGAGCGCTTCGAGGAGGGTGGCGGCGAGCTCGACATCGGACTTGCCCGATGAGGGGGAGAGGTCGATGACGGGTATGCGGAGCGTGGGAGGCTGGGCGGCGACGGTCATGGTTGCGGGCGTGAAGGGGGGGGGGAGAGAGTATAGCGTGGCAAGAGAGGGGATGATGAGAACGACGTGGAGTGCCTAAAATTCGTGCTTTCGTGCAACCAAGCGCCCCCTGGCTTGCGCCCGAGGAGCTAGGCGTCGGCCTTGTCCTATTTCTCGTCACTCGCGCATTGAGCCGCATCTCCTCTGGCTACGCCAGCATTCCCTTCTGCCGCCTGTCCCCTCTTACGTTCGTTGTTTCCTCCAGTCAGTCTGCCAGTGAAGATGCCATCATGGAAAGAGGGACAAAGAGGACCACCCACGTGCGATACTTGCGGCACAAAATTAAGCAACCATGTCTGCGTTCTCGACTACAGAGGGCTTCACAAAAGGCTCGCGGGTGTTCGCCCCTCGCGTCGTGAAATTGAGCCCCGCTGTTCTGATACGTCTTTCGTCCTAGCGCCTCTTTCGATCAATTTGAGGCTTCTCGACCAGTTCAAATGACTCTCTGGACGTAGTCCCACGCCAATTGTGGCCCCTCCGGGTACCATTTGAGATTTCGTACTCTATCTAACCTATAATAAGGTTAGTTAGTATCTTACCCCCATGCCTTGCCCCTTCCCGCTTTGCGCGCCTAAGACGCCACCGCGTCGAGCGCGTCGTCCTCATGAGGCTCGCTCGCGTTGAAAATCCTAAGAAATCATTCATTCATATCTCCACTTGACTATATCATTTCAGAGAAGGCCAGTTTAGTCCGAAATACAATGTAGGTCAATTCACCTGAGCTGTATAATCTGACCTCTTACTAACCCGCACACCAGGGTTGACCCCACCCCCGCCGAACCCTCTGCCGCCGCAGCCCCACAGACCACAACCGACGCGCCTGCCCCCACCGACCCCACCGGGATCCGCGCGCAGGTCGACAAGCTCGTCGCGGAGGGCAAGAAGGCAATTGCGTTGCGTCAGTGGGAGAAGGGCGTGGAGGCATATGCAGATGCACTGGATGCTATGTGAGTTGGAGACGCTCTTGGGGCTGGGACGGATTGGGACGGCGTGGAAGTGGTGGGGTGATACGGAAGGAGATAGTTGGCGAGAGGCTGTTTCAGTCTCAAAACAGGAGTAAGATTACTTGAACAATGTTAGTACTGACTACACATATCTAGGCGACAAATTGTGGGCGACTTCCACCCCCAGATGGCGCCCCTGCTGCTCAGCTACGGCAAGGCCTTGTACGAGCTCGCCTCGTCGCAAGCCGGTCTGATGGGCAAGGAGGAGGCTCCCAAGGTCGAGGAGCGTGAGTTGTCTTGGTTATATCTTTACTCTGCAGGACCACCGAGACCCTGGAAAATTGCTGACAAGCATGGAAAAATAGCCCAAGCAGACCCCGAGTCCAACCCGAACTTTGTGTTCTCTGCTGACCCCGTGTCGGACGACGAAGACGACGCTCCCCAGGTGGAGGCCGGTGCTTCTTCTGCGCCTGCTCCGGACTCTAACGCTCCAGAAAGCGGTAACGGCGAGGAGATTGACGAGCCTGAAGACGACTATAATGCGGCGTGGGAGGTGCTCGATGTGGCGAGGACGATCTACCAGAAGATCGTTGATGAACTGAAGGAGGGTGAGGGAAAGGAGGAGAGGTTGTTGTTGGCGGAGTGTTTCTTGTCACTTGGTAACGTCAGCTGCGAAACCGGTGAGTGGCATGTTTCGTGGGCCAATATTGCCCAGCTAACAGAACCGGACACCGCAGAAAACTTCTCGCAAGCGGCTCAGGACTTTACCTCTGCGCTCGAAATCCAGACCCCTCTCCTCCCCGCGTCGTCGCGCGCCCTCGCGTCAGGCCATTACCAGCTCGCTACTGCGCTCGAGTTCACCCCGAACCAGCGTCCCGCCGCACTCACCCACGTCGAATCCGCGCTCTCCGCATGCCTCCTTCTCAAGGCCGAGCTAGAGTCTGCAGACCCTGCCAGCCAGAGCGCAGATGTAGCGCGGCTTTCGCTGAAAGAGCGAGAGGCGGACTTGAAGGACGTCACGGGGCTGATTGGGGACCTGGAGGCGAAGATTGAGGAGCTCAAGGTTGCCCCGCCCGCGGAGGATCTGGTGCATGAGAGTATCAGCCACTTGATGGGCCAAGACGCGGAGGGGAGCGGGGCGGTAAAGGTGGAGAGTGGGCCGGTGAATGATTTGACGGGGATGGTGAAGAAGAAGAAGCCCAAGAAGGTGGGGGGTGCGGTAGCGGCGGCAGCCCCGGTGGAAAAGGTGGCGGAGGAGCTGGCCGCGGTGGATAAGAGGCCAGCTGAGGAGACGGAAGAGGAAAGGTCGGCCAAGAAGGCCAAGGTGCAGTAGGTGTACTTTTGGGAGATGATGGTTATACTACAACATGGGGCGCATCCCCTCTTTCGTTCTTCGCTTAGGCCTTTCCATGCGCGACCTAAATTAGAGCCGCATTCATGCATTTTTTATGTCTTCTAAATCTCTCTCTCCGCTCCCTTCGCCACTGCCCTCCTCCGCTTCACAGGATCTAGAAAAGCAGGCCGAAGGGGTACCCGCCGTTCTTCTGCCTGAAGAGTTTTATGAGCAAGCCAAAGACCACAAAGAGCATACCGAGCCAAAGGTAGACGCCAATGCGCTGCTTGGCGGGCGAGGTCTGCGACGGCACAAACAGTGTGAGGGTGATGACGGAAAATGCGAGCAGTCCGTCTGTGGTGTGGGTGGGAGGATCAGCAGGGTGGCAATGCAGCTACACAGTTGAAACGACTAACAGATGGCACCAACGACTTGGCTCTCAAGCCCGAGCTGGTTCGAGTACCCCGACGCCATCCAGCTGACCTTCCCCCCGGGGCCGGCAGCAATATATGGCGCGCCCTTAATTTTGTTCCACATGTACCCCGACGTGAACGTCAATATCAAGACGATCGAACCAGTACCCCAGACGACGCGGGACTGCACGAGGGGCACAAGGATGGCGCGCATGGAGTAGAGGGAGACACAGATTGCGATGAGGGAGACGGGGATGACGATGAAAGGCCAGGGGTTGAACGGCTTGTGCAAAGGGAAGGGCGAAGGTCCGAGGTTGCTCGCCCAGGTGTGCAGAGGCGGAGTGGTGAGCCCGCTGCGTGGTTGGTCCATTAGCTACAGCCAGGCATCGCGTATCTCATTCAAACATAGCTCACTTCCTGTTGAGGTCGTAGGTAACCACAGATAGCTTACTGTTCCTACGCGGCCCGGCAAGGGGCGGGTGGAACATGACGGTAGGTGCGGAGGTCAGCCCGAGCTGCTGATATATAGCCTGGCCGTCCGTGAAATCAAGCTTGGCGAAGAAGTGCTGATCACGGGTGGCCTTGGGGAGGCGCGCCCAGCTGTCTGCTACGGCGTTGAACGCGGGGTCAAACACGCTGCGCGGGGTGTCAGTGAAGGAGTAAGTAACCCTACATTGAACGCCTCAACTCACTGGCAAGGCTGGCACTTGAACTGTGCAGGAAGTGCAGTCAAGAGAACAGTCACACTGTACTCCCTGTCGAGCGCGAGGATGTCCTCATAGGACTTGGAATCGAGCTTGATGATGCCATCCTTTGCGCGGGCTGCGAGGGTGGACCAGTGTGCGACATCTGCCGCGAGCGCGAGGGGAAGGAGGAAGAGGGACGAGAGGAGTGCTGATAGACGCATTGTGGGTGGGGGTGGTGTGCGCTTTTGTGCGCTGTGAGTAGGGGTATAGGGCTGGCCTTGTGAATAGCTACCTTATAGCTTGTGTCACATCATAGACCAAGCCATCTATGTCGCGTTGGCAGAGGGCAGTACGCAGCAGGTCACGTGATATTGTTCTTTTACGTAACAACTATAGTGCCATCCTTGGCCGTCTTACAACCCTATTAACTGATTTGGCCACTCTCGCCGTAACTACTATTTGAATCTATCACAAAGCAACCATGTCCCTAGCAGACGCTTTGCTAGCAGACCTCGACGGCCTGTCCGACGATGACGGTGACCGGTCACCCTCGCCGCAGCCAGAAGCATCCTCCTCAAAGGGCCCAAGCATGCTCCCTCCGCCCCTCCCGGGTAAGGCAGCCAGCAAGCGCCCCGCCGACGCCATGGACGAGGACGACGTCGCAGTGAAAATGGAGGAGGAGGAGGATGACGACCGTGGGATGAAGCTGGACAACGGACAGAGTGCGGTGGGGTTTGTGCCAGAAGGAGGGGTGCGGCCGGCGGACGAGCTGGATGCGGAGGATGTGGAGAAGACGGATATGAAGGGGCTGGAGGATGTGGGCAAGGTGGCAAAGCTTGCTGGGTCGAAGAAACTCAAGGAGGTGCTAAGCGTGAGTCATGTTCTCATTGAGCATCGCAGTGTAAGTGGCGAGCTGACGGCCTTTCAGGACATTACCAAGTACACTGCCTCACCGACCGACATGTCCTCCTCCTCCGGCCCGCTCGAGGAAAACCCCGAGTACGCTCTGGTGGTCACTGCCAACAACATGTCTGTTGAGGTCGACAACGAGATCCTTCTTGTACACAAATTCATCCGTGACCACTACGCGGCGCGCTTCCCCGAGCTCGAGCAGCTCATCATCGACCCCTGGACGTACATCGCCGCTGTCAATGCCATCGGCCAAGCCGAGGACCTCACCAAGGTCTCCTTCCCGTCCACCCTTCCGGCTGCCACAACTCTTTCCATCCAGCTTACCGCGACGACCTCCCGGGGCCGGCTCCTAACCCCGGGGGAGTGGGAGACCGTCCAGCGCGCTATGGCGGTCGCGCACCAGCTGCGTGAGGCGCGTGAGCAGATCTTCTCGTACGTCGAGTCGCGCATGGCGGATGTCGCGCCCAACCTGTCGGCGATCGTCGGCACGGGTATCGCGGCCAAGCTGCTTGGTCTGGCGGGCGGGCTGCAGGCGTTCAGCAGGCACCCGAGCTGCAATGTGATGCTTTTTGGGGCGATGAAAAAGACTCTAGCGAATAGCCACCTATCGGCGGCAAGCCAGCAAAGGCACACCGGGTTCATCTTCCAGAGTCCGCTGGTGCAGAGCGCGCAGCCAGAGGATAGGAGGAAGGCACAGAGGGCGGTGTCGGCGAAGTGTACGCTCGCCGCGAGGATCGATGCAGGCAAGGCCTCGAGGGATGGTGAGTTTGTTTCACGAGATGAGAATGTTTTCGTTTGGCGATGTTCTCGCTAACCGCCACGCCGCAGGTTCGTATGGGCAGAAATGCTTGGCCGAGCTGCAGAAAAAGATCCAGAAGATGGCAGAACCCCCACCCAACAAGATGATCAAGGCTCTGCCTATCCCGCAGGAGACTGCCAGGAAGAAGCGCGGTGGTAAACGGTTAGTTATATCTTGTTCTCTAATACCATACGTGAGTTGGACAGCACTGACTCCCGGTCACAGAGCGCGAAAAGCCAAGGAAGGCTACGCCCAGACCGAGCTCCGGAAGCTGCAGAACCGCATGGAGTTTGGCAAGGCCGAAGAGGAGATTGGCGTGGACGACGAGACCGTCGGGTTGGGTATGATTGGCTCGGCGGGGCGTGTCCGTGGCGAGATGGCCGATGCGCGAAGCAAAGGTGGGTTACTCCACCTCTCTTATACGCAACCCAGCTGACTTTTGGAACCACAGCGAAACTTTCCCGAGCCAACAAGCTCCGCACCCAGCTGCTCGGTCGTTCTGCCTCGTCCAACGATGCCGCATCAGGCATGTCAACCTCGCTGTCGTTCACGCCCGTGCAGGGTATCGAAATCGTCACGCCGTCTCTGTCAGCGGCGCAGCGCGTGGCGGCGGCTAACGATAGGTGGTTTGCGGGCGGGACGTTTACGCATGTGAAGAAGGAGGGGAGTAATTTGCCGGGGCAGAAGTAGACGGGGGAGAGAGATTGGATGTTCATATGCATTCCACGCCGGTGGCGGAGTCTGCCATCAAACACTTATCAGCGTCGCCGGTCTGGTCCATCTTGTCAAGAACTGAGCGGTGAGGGCTGGGGGGGGGGGGGGTATGTGATGACGGCCACTCGCCATGAGTTTGGGACCAAGGACTGGAGAGTCCAGAGTGGAGAGGTATTATACGCACGAGGGAGAGGAGAGATCTGAAGCACTATTCCTGCCTCGAGACGCCTGTGGATTGGCAGTATGTACTTATCAATAAGCAGTGGTGCGCGTTCCCGGAAATGACGTGACGTCAACACTGCAGCTGAAGTCGACCGACTGGTGACCGACCCACCTTGGGAAATCATAATGATCTTGTTGTGACTGTCTCCTGTCATATATACATACCCACACCATGCTCCCCCGCATCACCCGCCCAGTAAGGAGGCCATTCACCTGCCACCCCCGTTCCGCCCACCTCACCCTCACCCCCCACGCCCTCCCTCTCGTGCCCTCCCTCCGCCTCCGACTCAACTCCACCTCCACCTCCACCACCCTCGCCCCACCTCCTCCCCCCGAACGCACCACCGCTTCCTTCTACATCTCCAATGTCTTCCCCATCCAGATCGGGCGATTGGATCCCCGCCCCACACTGGCAGCCTTCCTTCGCGAGGAGACTATCCTTGAGGAACTGCACGACATCACGCAGATGGTCTCGGCCCATGAGTTCAGGGTCGAGAGCTGGGAGATTAGCAGGAAGGACGGAGGGGTGTTCATGCACTTCTCGTACGTCGCGCCTACGGACCCTGATGTCTCATCCAGAGGGACTCCTAGAGCTGAGGCCAAGGAGCACGAACAAGTGGAGAAGGAGGTGATTACGAGGGAGGTCGTAGCACGTGCGGGGGTAGAGGTCCCCAGCGCTGCGTGGACGTACAACTTACCGGGGCGGCTGTTCATTCCTCACCTTGAGGAAGCTGCTAGAGCGAACGGCGGTTGGCCTAGCTGGCTTGGCGAGTGGTGGGCGACCAAGAAGTTTGATGCAAATAGGGAGGTGCCGGGGCATAGGCTGTATTCGGCGGGGGAGGAGGAGGGGGAGGAGGAGGGAGTGCTCGTGAGGGGAAGCAAGGGAGGGGTGCTGGGGCTGCAGGCGGCAGCAGGTGGGGGGAGGGTGTGGGTGGTCAAAGGGAAGCAGTGGACAGAGGTATGCCGCTGCCCACTCCTCGATTTGCTCCTCTCGTGAAGTGGTGTGGCTGACCTCCCGGGTTATGCAGGACATGAACCGGTTTCCGTCGAACCGACTTCGGGTGGAGTTTGACGGGCCAGATGTATCCCAGGAGATGATCTATACTCTCTTCAGAGTATGTCCGACTTCCCTCGATGCTACTGAGTTCATGGCTAACGTACAATGTTTAGCCATATGGGAGAGTAGCAGACATCACCCCCCCTACCCCCGTACCCGCCGGCTCATTACGTTTCGCCACCGTCTCTTACTCCAGCCTCTCTCCAGCAGCCATCTCCATCAACACTGTGTGTCACACTGTCCAGCCCTCGACTTGGTGATGTCTACATAATCTAAATAGCTTACACCCCGCGCAGCTCCACGGCTACTCCACCGCCACCAACACCGCCGACTTTACCCTCCGCGTGACCGGCGCACCGTCCGCATCGCCGATCCCCACCAGCAGACTCAGGCTGTACTATGACCGCCCGATCAAGGCGCATGCGGTGAGGGACTGGGCCGCCGCACATCCCAGAATTGTGCTGCCCGTTTTGGCTTTCTTATTCGGGACGTTGAGTTACACAGTGAGTTGGGTTACGAGCTCGACGTGGGGCTGATACTAGTTGATGGTGGACGAGAGCGTTTGCTGACGAGTGGGACAGTTCTTTGACCCCATGCGGGCGTTTTTCGTGCGGTCACAGTTGGAAGGAGTTTGGGATATTGAGAAGTACTCTGCAATCAAATGTGAGTGCCTCCATGCAGCCTGCGCATGCCCAGAACTAAGTTACAAACCACCTCACCCTTCGCGCCACAGACCTCCGCGAGAAATTTGTCCTCCCAACCTCCTTGGGCTTCTTCACCAGCTCGTTGGCCGATCCCAGCTCTTCTAATGACATAGTCGGAAAGAACGCGTGGAAGGACCGCGTCGAGGCAGAAAAGGGCGTGGAGCAGTGGTTGGGCGAGTACCCTAGCACTTTCATCACGATCACGGGCCCCCCGGGGAGTGGGAAATCGAGCTTGGTGAAGAGGGTGCTGAACCAGCAGGATAAGTGAGTCGGGGAGTTGGCGGTCAAGCACGTGGTGACGATTGAAGCTGACGAGAGAGCAGACCGGCAATGGTGATTGATTGCGATGAAATTGCCAAGGCAAAGAGCGACTCGTCGCTTGTTAGTGCTCTCGCGGCTCAGACGGGTACGTCTAGACCATCCACTGGCGTCTAGACACCGACTGACCCCCCCCCCCCCCTCTCTCCCCGCAGGCTACTACCCCGTGTTCTCCTTCATGTCCTCCATCAGTGGACTCATCGACCTCGCAGCAATGGGCCTGATCGGTCAGAAAGCCGGCTTATCCACTCCCATCGACCAGCAGCTCCGTCAGATGCTGGAGATCGTCGGCGGAGCCCTGAAGGACGTCTCTGTCCACGCACAGCAGTCTCACCAGGACCAGATTAAGTGCGCTGAGGACGAGGTCGCGATGGAGGCTGAGCGGGCGCGGAAACGCCTTCTCATCGCGCGCGGCGGGTGGCACGATGGCAGGCTGGACTGTGTGGCGGGTAACGGGCTGAGCGAGTTGGGCGTCGGGGACGAGCCGTTCTTCGAGAACGATATGGACGAGATCAAGGTGCCACTCGTCAATAGTACCGACCAAATCGCTGGCGATGAGGTGCCCGCGAGCTCTGCCGCGCTCGCCGACACTGACCTCTCCTCCGAGAAGATGCTCGCCGCAGCCCAGTCGGCAGCTGCCGTGTCTGTCGAAGAAGACTCGGAGGGCGAGTTCATCAAGTCTTTGCCAATCGTAGTACTCAAGAACTTTGCCCAAAAGACGGCAAAGGGCGACTTGTGGAATGTCCTTGCAGAGTGGGGTGCGAGTCTGGTGGAGAACCGCGTGGCGCACGTGATCGTGGTAACGGAGGGCCCGACGGCGACCAAGGCGCTCACAAAGGCGCTACCGTCAAAACCGCTCAACTCGGTGGGATTGGCGGACGCTGACGAGAGTAATGCGCTGGCGTATGTGCGGGAGAAGCTCCGCTCGAGCTCGCACCACGCCGAGGCGGCAGAGGGGGGCGAGGCATCCTCTTCCACTGGAAAGGTGCTCGCACCTGCGACTCTGTCCGTGGAGGAAAGCCAGCAGATCTCCAAGCTCGGTGGGCGAATGGTGGACCTTGAAACGCTCGTGTACAAGGTGCGTACCGGGTCATCGATTAAGGATGCGGTGAACGACATCGTCCTGCGGAACGTGGTGGAGCTGCGGAAGGCGGTGTTTGGGGACGACAGCGAGGACGCGAAGGGGTTGCACTGGACGAGGGCGCAGGCGTGGAAGGTAGTGTCGGAGCTGGCCAAGAAGGGCGAGGTCAGTCGCTAGGCACTTTCCGGTGAAGGTTTGACGAGCGCTAACAGGGATGAGCAGGTGTCGTATCCAAAGCTGCTGCAAGAGTTCCCGTTCAAAGGCGCAGAGCAGAGCCTCAAGGCGCTGGAGGAGCACGAGCTGGTGTCGGTGACTTATATCGATGGACGGGCATCAATGCTCAAGCCGGGGAAGCCTGTCTTCCGATACGCCTTCGAGTCGATGATCAACGGTGAGCATTACGGTTTGCACTTGGGGGCAGGTGTGCGGGCCATGACTGACGAGTCTCATCGGTAGACCCGGTATTCCGCGCGTCGTGCCAGATCGAGTACAACGCCGCTGTAATTGCCAAGGCGGAGTCCGACATCAAGGCATACGAGAACGAACTCACAACGCTCAAGTCGATCGCGACGGAGGGGGGTTCCGAGGCGCTCGGCGTGAGCGGCGGATGGCTTGGGATAGGGGGGCACTCGGCAATCCGGGATCGGGGCAAATGGCTGTTGGACAAGATGGGCAAGTTGGTGGAGAAGACTGGGAATCTGGAGAAGGAGAACGAGGAGATGGTCAAGGTGCTCAGCACAGCCAGGTAGGGTGTGCATGCGTGCATGACGAGTCTTCTATCCATCACTCAGCAGTAATATGATAGAGGAGAGTGGCGGAGTTGATTTGATCCCGGCCGGGGCAACGCGCGAATGAAATCTGTTGAGCACTCGAGTTGTCGGCTCAAAGGAAAATATAAAGATCGACTCTGTGCATATACTGCAGCTATATACCCCGTCCACGCCCACCCCCCACCCCCAGGCAGCCTACCCGCTAGCCACTCTCCGCCATGCGGCCATGTCGCATCCCCCCCCTCGCCTTACGGTCACGTCTCTACTCCACCTCCACATCCGCCGTCGTCCATGTCCTCCGACTAGTGCAGCACGACTACCTTGAGCAACCTACACGGCTGGACTCGGGAGTATCATTACGGAGAAACTACTGCTCGAAAAGCAATGTGGGGCTACGGCTGGTGAGTTTGTGGCTTTGCTTGGCTAGTGGCGAGGCGATCGGCCGGTGTCGAGTGAGAACGAAGAGCTGACGACTGGAAGCAGAGCACCGCGGAAGTACAGCGGTTACCAGGCCTGGCACTCCGGTCACTATCATCAACTAGTGCGGATGTGCCAGCTTCTAACTCGGAACCACATATTGAGGAACTCTCCAACTCCTCCACCCGTACCCCTCCCAGCGAGCCTGTCCCATCTAGCACCACCCCGCACCCTCCTCCGCCGTCCGCCCTTCCGCCCAGTCGGTCTCACAGCCCGTCTCATGACGGGCCGTGTGAATCGTCTTCCAAGGGAGCATCCACCTACCCCAACGAATACCCATCAGAAGAACCAGCGCTCCGTGAATGGACCGAAGAAAAGCCTGCCTGGTTCCGCCACCGGTTAAGCGGCACATGGCGGGTCAACACTCGGGGCGAGTACGTGCGCCCGCCGCAAACGCCCGATACAGAGCACCGCCTCCCGTATGACGTGTACCACACCCTGCAGCATGGTGGCTACACGACGGCGGCCAGTTTCATCGTGGCATACGAGCGGGCACACCCCACGGCGGAAGTGGGGGCCCTCGCGTCCCTCAGCAACCTCCTCCGGCTGTTTGAGATCTTCCGGCTCACGGCGGGCGAGGGCGAGTGGGAGTGGATCTCGCGGCAGATGGAGGGGGTACTGCGCGCGATGAAGACGGAAAAAACGGTCCAGCGCGGGCTGCCGGCGATGGTGGCGGCGGTGTGGGCGTACGCGCTGGTTCAAAAGGGCGCGGATGTGCGCGAGGTACGGCGGGTGATTGCGCTCGGCGCAAAGGTCTCCAACAACAGCACCGACACGCATTCGATCTCGCACGCCATCTACGCGATGGTTTACGCACGCCTCGGTCTATGGGAAAAGGCGCGGGTCGAGATGCAGTCGTCGCTCGCGCGCTTAGTGCGCCTGATTGGGCTGAACGCGCGCAACGTGGTGCTAGACTACCCCTCGTTCGACGGGTTGTATCTCAAGGACTATCTGGACCACGTGGCTGCCACGGGCAAGGACGACGAGGTACTCCAGCTCTTTCTGACGGCGAGCTGGGTCGTGCGGTTCTACGTTATTCGCGCGGCCTACTCGGGGAGCCGGTCCACCCTTCTCGAGGTCATTTACGACGCGTTCGGGCGGATACCGGAGCACCCTGTCAAGTGGTGGACAGGGTTGCGCAACAGCCTTGTGTACCCAGAGTCGGTCACTGCTGTCGCGGGCGTCGTGATGTTCATGACACTCCTGCGAACGCCTTCCCGTCTCACCGAGGCTCAGGAGATGTACCTCACGCTGTCCGCCAACAAGATAAAGTGCCCCGACGAGGCCCCCGCAATCTTGTGCGAGGGGCTCATTCGCAGCCGCGCGCCGGATGCGCGAGTGATGTTTAGGCGCGTGTTGCGTGACTATGCGGGAGAGATGAAGGCGCAGACGCTCTTCCGGTTGATGAAGGCGGCGAGCAAGGCGAAGTGGGCCGAGGAGGAGAAGATGGCGTGGGAGGCGTTGGTGTCGACATCGCAGCCTACGCGGGCGATGCAGACCAGCCTGGCAAAGATGTTCTCTCGGGAAGGACGGGTGGAGGAGACGCGAGCGTCGCTCACCGAACGCGTCGGCGCCAACTGGGAGGACTCCGAGATCACGCAGCTCATCGTCCTTCAGGCGCACATCAACGCTAACGACATCGACGGCGCAAAGGAGGTGCTCGCCAAAATCAATGCAATCCAGCCTCTCCTGACTGCTTTCAACCCACTCCTCAGGCTGTACGCCGACCAGGGGGACGTCACTCGCACGGTGGAGCTGTTTGACCAGATCTACGATGTTGGTCTGAAACCCGACCAGACGTCCTACAACGCCCTCATCACCCTCTTCGCCAACCGACGCGACCCCATCAACGCGCAGAAGGTCTACAGCGCTATGACGGAGGCGGGTGTGCCCCCCAGTCCAGTCTCACATGCGGCGATGCTCAACGCCGAGATCACCGCAGGCGAATGGTCTGCCGTCGGCAAGCGTTGGTCGGCCCTGCCACCGCACTTGCAGCGTCACTCCGCCATCGCTGGCACGATGCTGCGCGCACTCACACTCCTCCCTGCGCCCATCGACCAGGTCATGGCCCTCTTCCGCAAGCTTGAGCATCCGACCTCGCGGAGTTGGGCGCTCGTCATCCAGGCCGCGTGCGATGCAAGGGACCTCGCCCTCGCGCGACAGCTATACGAAGAGATGGATGAGCGTTCGCGCTCCAGCGCCGTTTCCGAGCATCCTCAACCCGCACCGGACGTCTACACGTTCTCGATCCTGCTGCACGGGTACATGCGGCGTGGGGACAGTGTGAGCGCGCGCGCGGTGTACGATGAGATGGTTCACCGCAAGATCGTGCCGTCGAGCATCACATACGGGATCATCATCCAGTCATTCGCCGAGGCGGGGGGGGCGCGTGCGCTTGCTCAAGCGCAACAGTTTGCGCTGCGCGTTGCCGAAGAGATCAAGAAGGGGAATATCGCGGATACCCGCGGGGATAAGGCGTTCTCGATGCAGAACATCGTGTCTCCCTTGGTAGTCGCGCAGGGGAAGAAGAGAAACTGGCGGGAGGCGGAGGCGTACGCGATGATGGTTGATGGGCCAGAGGGTGGGGCGCCACTTCAACTGGCGATGACAATGTCACAGTTGATGGGTGTGCACCGCAAGGCGAACAATGTGGAAAAGGTGGTGGAGCTATGGAATCAGCTGTTTGAGAGGGCCACAGAGGTGGTGCCGTTCCGGAATGAGAAGGTGCCGGGGAAGAGTGGGGCGGTGATTGGGGGCACCGATGCGGGAAATGCGACGGAGACGGGGGCGGGAGGGGAGCCACAGGCGCAGGAGATTGGACAGGAGGGTATGTCGAGTGAGGAAGGGCAGCGGGATGGCGAGGTAGATGAGGGGGAACAGCAGAGGTGCCCCACCGGCGAGCCGCAGCGGCGCATCACCCAAGCCGCGCGAACCAACGACAACATCCTTTGCATCCCTCTCTCCATTCTACTCGACACGCTCGCCCGTGCCGGAAACTACCGCCTCATTGTCGATACATGGCGCGACGTCGCTGCCGCGGGCTTCGGATTCGACGCTGCGAACTACAACCACCTCGCCGTCGCGCTCGTGCGCACGGGCGATGTCGAGGGCGCGTTTCAGGTGGCAAACAACGTTCTCCTCCGTCGCTTTGAGGACATCAAGCACCGGTACAACCCTGCGTTCCGCGGGTCGCCCGTCGAGGAAGAAGGGTGGCGGATGCAGCGCGAGGAGATGCGACAGCGGCACCGGGATGCGCGCTTGGCGAGGAATATCGAGGCCGCCAAGATTGCCCAGCTGGAGCCAGGGAATGTGTGGGAGCAGTACTACGACGGCCCGCAGGTGGACCCCGTGTTCGCACCGCCCAACAGGCGGCGCGCAGGGCGCGTCAAGCGCCTTTTCCCCGCTCTCGACCGGTACGCACCGGACATCTCTGCGCCCGACTTCCCCGACGCGCGGACGTCTGGGTCCGCAGACAAGCCGTCGCAGACGAGTCTTCTTATAGACCGGTGGAGGCCGCGGGACAGGCTCTGGCGGCCGTCTATGCGCACGCTGCACTTCCTCCAGATCGCACTGGTCATGATCTATCACCATTACCCTGAAGGCACCTTCCAGAATATGCGCAAACCCTTGAGACGGAGGTGGGAGACTGCAGCTAGGGAGGATGCGGAGATAGCGGCAGGGCGAGTGGCGGACGCGGGGGCGGCGTCGGAAGAAGGGGCACTGTCGACGGCAGAGGCAGTTTCTGTAGAGCCGGCGCCAAAATCCTTGTCAGACCCAGCATTGGAGTCGGCACAGGAGTCGGCGCAGGAGTCAGCACAGGAGCCAGCATCGGAGTCAGCGTCCGCGCCCGCACCCGCGCCTGAGTCAGAGTCCAACCCCGCGCCTGAGTTAGATCCCAAGCTCGACCCCAAGGCAGCGGGGGTGGACGACGCTCACGAGCCTGCGTCGTTATACCCGCCCCACGAAGGCCGAATCCAGCTCCCCTTGTTCACCGACGTCTACCTTCGCGACACCGCCACTGGCGAACCGACTACACGCACTAATCCAAGGGCGTTCATCCGACTATTGCGCGTACGGTACCCGCAGCTTACGTCGCTGTTGACAATATTCCGGAAGCAGTGGTACGCTAGGACGAGGAAGGAGGCGCAGATGAGGTCGTTGGAGAGGAGGGGGAAGGGGACAAGAGCGGTGAACAAGAGACGGAATGACAGTGAGCTTTCTTGACAGGGCGAGGGAGCGGGGGTCACCGGAGTAGGCGCTAATAAACGTACAGGTTCAAGTCGATATGAAAGGAACACCAACTCGGCAAGGGCCGGGGGGGTGCGGTCTCGTTGGGGGATGAGGAACTGAGAGATAAAGAAGTGAGGGATCTGAAGAGGTGGGATGAGTGGCAAGTGCTGTCCTTGTGAGTTACCGGCTGCTGAGAATCGAGTATCTAGTGCTGCTGCTGACTCCTACGTGATAGGACCGGGTCTATGTTGCAGCGGGCGAGCAGGGGCGGGACGACGAGGGAGGGAGTGCGGAATAAGTCGGGTGGGGGTGAGGCGGGGGTGTAGAGAGTGTAGAGAGCGTGCGGCGGAGCGTGGGGAGTCGGGGCGGGGATAGGGGGGGGGGGGGGGCTGACGATTCCAGCATTTCTGGCATTTTCCATATTGTAACATCTCAGCATACTTGCATGTCCCAAGACACCCTGTTCATCATGACCACGTATCGTCTGTTTACACTACCCAAGCCGTAGTAAATACGTGTAGCTTCAGGTCCGTTGACAATACGTCTCGAACCAGCCCGCGCCTTCCCGCCCCCAGCAGCACCACTCGCTAAAAGTGCAATAGTATACATACATCAGAGTAACCACTATATGACCCAAACGACCATGTACCCGCTCTACATCGGCTCCAGATGCACACCGCAGACAGCATGCCCCCGCCCGGTCTGTCTCAAACCACCTCCCGACAGCCTCCTCCCGACTGCACTTGCCGCTGTCACCCTACCCCGCGGCGCCGCCTAGAACATGGTGTCCTCGTCGCGCAGGAACTCCCCCACGTCTGCCTGGTGGAACACGATGATACCCGTGGGGTCCAGCTTGCGAGTGTCGATGGTCGATCGTGCGGTGACGCCAAAGCCCTGCACCACGAGTGTATGTCAGCTACCGCTCGCACCTCGGTGCCACATAGCTGGAGAATCGCAGCAATGGGAATTGGGGAAACGCACTAATGGCACATCGCCCATGTTAAAGACCACCACACCCTGGTGCTCTGGGGTGTCCTCTGTAATCCTCCCGAGATGCGCCTTGGCGACGTGGTTACCGTAGAGGAACGGCAGCTCGCCCGAGGGTTTGATCCAAACCTGTCCGCAGCGTCCCTATAAGCGCAAGGCCCCGACCGCAAAAGACACCAGGAAGACCTGAGATGTTTTAAACGCACCTTGTACTTGGCGTACTTTGCGAGCCAGTCGAGAGACGTAATACCGAGCTTGAACTTGCCCGTCTTGGAGAACTTGCCGAAACATGTGCCGAGGGAGACGAGGTTGGGGCGGGCGACGGAGGTGGCGAGGTGGAGCATGGGGAGGGGAAGGTAGTAGACTCTGCAAGGGGCGTCAGCTGACGAGTGTGGTCCGGGGGGCGGAAGCCAGCGTACCTGTCCTTGTGCAGGCGGAAGCAGTAGGCGTCGTCCTCGTCTCTGTCGATGAGGTGGACGAGGTTCTTGCCGATGTAGTTGGCAAGCTCTGGGGCGGGGGTCAGCTGTGAAGCGGCCGGAGGACAGCAGACGGCTCACTCTCGAACACAGCCTTTGTCTCTTCCTCTGTTAAGGGCCGCATTGTGACTGGTGGGGATATGGAATAGATGTTGAGTGAGCATCCAAGACTCTGTGTGCGGTTGTGGGCGCTCGCTCTCGGAAATCTTGAAAGTTGCCACGTGGCATGGGTGGGATAAAATGCAGTAAATGCACGGTGGGCGATAATAAAGCCCGGGGCTCCATGCGCCAGCAGCGACGCGCGGTCTCTCCTATTCAGCGCTCTCTCGCAGACATCCAGCTTCTGTCTCGCCGATATCTCTCTCTTCTCCCTCCTCTCCCTCTCCTCCCTCTTCACACACCCGCCCACACCCCCGCAGAGCCCCGCGCTTCCTCCCCTCTTCTCGTCCACAATGGTCAGCAGACGCCCCATCCCGTCCCCAAGCACCCAAGCTGACCCCCCTCCTTAGTTCCGTAACTCCTACGACTCTGACAACACTACATTCGTGAGCTTCGCCTCCGCCCCCCCACTTCCCCACCATCTCCGAGCTGACACTCTTCACAGTCCCCTCAAGGAAAGCTTTTTCAGGTAGAATATGCCCTAGAAGCCGTCAAGCAGGGGTCTGCGGCTATCGGTCTTCGTTCCAACACCCACGCCGTGCTGCTCACCTTGAAGGTGCGTCTAGACGGTTCCTCTGTCTGCCTCAAAGGCCCTGCCCGGACCTATTCTCATTGATATCATTCTCACAGCGATCCACCGGAGAACTTGCCACGTACCAGAAGAAGCTCATCAGAATCGACGACCACGTCGGGGTGGCCATTGCCGGGTTGACGAGCGATGCGCGTGTCTTGAGGTAAGCGGCAGTTGCCCACTCTTCGTTGTCATCCTTTGGTTGCAGAAGCTGATAATTTATGCAGCAATTTCATGCGCCAGAAGGCTATGCAGTCGAGGATGACATACGGGCGGGCTATCCCCGTAGCGCGAATTGTGGAGAGCATTGCCGACCGTGAGTCGCCCATGTCTGTTGCGTATCAAGCGCATCATTGCTAAGCCCATGCCCGTCCATCAGGCGCCCAAACAAACACCCAGGAGTACGGAAAGAGACCATATGGTGTTGGCTTCCTCGTCATTGGTCAGGATGTGAGCCTCTACGCGCCCTGCCAGACAGTATGGCAAGCTGACCCTGCCGTGACTCTCGTAGGAGACGGGCCCCCACCTCTACGAGTTCTCCCCCGCGGGTACCGCGTTCGAGTACTATGCCCATTCTATCGGTGCTCGAAGCCAGAGCGCCAAGACCTACCTCGAGAAAAACTTTGCAAGCTTTGGTGATGGTATGTTGTTCATCCTCCCAGAACCATCCCCAGCACCGCATGTTCAGCCCATTGATATCCATCGTACAGCCCCCCTCGCCGACCTGATCAACCACGGCCTTTCTGCCCTCAGCGACACCCTTCAGCAAGACAAACACCTTACCATCGCTAACACCTCCATCGCCATCGTCGGTGTTGCCGACCCAGCTATCGAGGATCTCTCTGCCTCGGCCGCCGCCAAGCGCGGCCACTTTAGGACGTGGGAGAATGAGAGTGTCGATGGGCTGTTAAGGGCATGGAGGAGGAGCCGGGGGGAGCCCGAGGACGGGCCGAGTGATGACCCCGCGGCGGCGGCGGAGGGCGAGGGTGAGGGAGCGGCTCCTGCTGTAGCGGAGGGGGCGGCGCCTGCAGCGCATGGAGATGATGTCGCCATGGAGGAGTAGGTGGGATGGAAGGAGATGTAGATAGTCACGAAATGCACGTAAATATCATTGTCCAATGGAGTCACTAAAGCTGACAGTGTATCTCACAAGAATAACCTGGGTGAGAAATAAACCGTTCATGCAATCATGTCATATAACAACTGTTTTTATCCTCCAGATCCAGTCCTCCGCCTCTGGCCTCTACCAAAGAAGTCCACTACTTCTTCTTCCCCTTCTTGTTCTTCTTGCTCTTCGGAGCATCTGAAGGTGCCGGCTTAGCCTCGACTTCTGTTGACTCTCCTGCCTCACCATTCCCATTCTCCCCAATAGCGACCTGCTCGACCTTCTCCACGAGGCTCTCTACCTCATCCTGCGCCTTGACCTCCTCCGCCTCAGCCTCCACCATCACCCCGCTCCCCTCGCCATCCGCAAGCCCGCCAAACAGTTCCCTGTCCTCCTCCGGGTCCGCCAGCGTCGCTACCACCTTGTTCCTTCCCTCTTTCTCCAGCTCAGCCTTCCACGCCTTGACGACCTCGCCGAGCTCGGCTGGCGCGTGGCTCCTCGCGAACAGCGCGGCCTCGGGGAGCCGCCCGGTCTCACTGAGGAGGGTGACGCACGCGGGCGCGTTGCCGAGCTGGAGGAGCGCAGCGAAAGCTATGTTGTTCTGCCCCTTGGCCTTGGCGAGCTGCGCGAGGCGCTCCATCCCTGCGCGGTCCGAAAGCGAGGTGAACAGTAAGAGTAGCGCCGGGAGGTCACCCGCCTTCTCGAAGGACTCTTGTGCGAGGTCCATCTGCCAGGCAGAGAGGGCCTTGTCGCCCACGATCTTCCATTTGGCCTGGGAGCCGACAGCAGGGGCGGCGCGCACGAGCTCTAGAGCGGTCTCGAGGTCGTTCAAAGAGATTGCGAGATCAAAGCGGTGGTCCGGGTCAGTAGACACGGCAAGTGCGAGCTCCTTGAGGTCTGTACATGTAGAGCTCTCGTCAGCGTCTTCGTCTTGCTATAAACGACACGCGGACTTACCCTGTCCCTCGAGGAATCGGGCAATTCTGTTACGTTGGTCGACCGGCACGCTCGGCAAGATCGACTCTGCGGCGTCGAGGTCCCCGCGAAGAATCGCGGTCTGGTACTCGACGACTGTGAGCGACAACGAGTAACTAAAGATGTTCATGTCCTTGTCCGCCACGTAGATGCGGTTGTGCGCAGGGAGGTAGCCAAGGAGGTAGATGCCCCTGATTTCGTGGGTGAGCGAGTTTCCTGGTCACTGTGGGGGAAGCTACCCATGGTACTCACTGGTCAAAGTGGTTGAGGACGTGCGCCTGGTCGCCGACGAGGTAGTTGAGCCGGTTGGTCGAGTTGGTGTAGATGAAGCAGTCCCCGACCCATTTGGACGTCTTGACGCTGTCCCCCAGTCTCGTTATCAGTACCTACCCGACTTATATCACCACCAGCAACTCACGTCTCGGAGAGCTCTGCAATAACATCAAACGCCTCCTCCACACCCTCGTCCCCAATGACCTCACCACTGTCCAGCTTCGCGTTGTACGCATCCCTGTCAAAACTCAAGATGTAGAACGAGTCCTCGGCGGTGATGGCCACGAGGTTGCCCGTGGGGGACCATGACACGCTCGTGGCGTCGACCTCGATCCGCCGGACGACGGACCCACTCTCCCAGTCCCAGAACATGACGAACCCGTTCCCCCTGGCGGAGAGGAGCGTCCCGCCGTGAATACCCTCAATCGCCCAGTTGCCGAGCGACTTCAGTAGGTTCGGGCGTTCCTTGAAGTTGCGGTACACCCGGATCTTAGACTTGCTGTCCTGCACCGCGTACGTGTTGGAGTCGGACGCCCAGGCGAATGACGTTCCCGAGCCAAAGGCCTTGTTACGCCACGCGAGGGAGGTGTAGATTATGTACTCGCCGTCGCCGCAGACCGTCACGAATCTGCGCATGGTCAGTTGGGTTCCACCTTCCAGAGCTCCATACAACTCACCGGCCATTCGGGCTGTGCTGCAGGCTCTGGGGGTAGACCTCGGTAGTCCCGAGATCTCGCAGCGGCACCGCCAACCGCTGGCCATCCTCAACGGGCTCGCCTGCACGTGTCGTCAGTCTATAGCGCTCGCCCAGTGTGGATTGCCGCGACCACTCACCATCGGTACCGATGTTGGAGACATTGGCCGTCAAGATCTCGGTGTTCCTCGCGTACACAATCTTGCCCGAAGTGTCCATCGACACGGACGGCTCGTCTCGGCCGAGCTACCCATGGTATCAGCTTTCCATCCATCTGATCCCGCACACACGGACACACCTTGACAACCACTGCACCGTCGTCGAACCCGACGGCGACCTCGTTCCCCGACTTTCTGTACGCGACACACCATGCTCTCTCAAGCCCGTAGCTGAGCGTATTCTCGAGGCGGTACGTCGACGAGTGCCAGATCTTGATCGTGCCATCCTCGGAGCCAGACAGTATGATGGGGAGAGACGGGTGGAAGATGGCGAAGGAGACGTTGGCGGTGTGGGATTCGAGGGTCTGGACGCACGACTTGGAGTGATAGTCCCAGATCTTGACAAGGCTACGCGGGGAACGTCTCGTCAGCGCGTGTTTTTTTTTGTCACACAAGGGCGGCATATACTGACCGGTCATCACCAGTCGTCACAATGTAAGGCCGGTCCCCACCGTGGTAATAGTCCACGTAGTTGACGCCCTTCTCGTGCGCCTCGAGACTAAAGTTCGGCACGGGGTTCCCGAGCGACCACACCTTGACCGTGTGGTCGAGACACGCCGACGCGAACGTCTGTGGGTCTTTCGGGTTGATAGCAAGCGCCATGATGTAATGTGTGTGGCCCTCAAAGATCTACGCGTCAAGTCGGGTGTTAGCCCCCCGCTACAACGTGCATCGTGCTGCGCAAGCTCCCATGCGCCACGACTCACTTGGACACAGCGCCACCCCTTGTCCCAGTCCCAGCACTTTACCGTCATGTCGTCACTCCCGGTGAGCACCAGGCTGAGCGTGGGGTGGACCGTCAAGCATCGGATGTAGTCCGGGTGCGCCTCAAACGAGGTGATCTTCTCGCCGGTAGAGACGTTGTACACGCGAAGCTGGAAGTCGTCCGAGCCGGAGACGAACTGCGATCGTACAGCGCGTGGTTAGCTGGATATTTTGCTGTGTTTAGGAGACTCAATCAAACGAAATGCGAAATTACCCAGTTCTTGCGCGCGATGTAGCGGACACACCGGACGGGCACGTCAGTGACCTCAAAGGTCTTGAGGTCCGTCTGCGTCTCATAGTTCCAGATTTTGACCTGACCATTACTGCCATACCACCAGCACGCATAAGCACACAGCAGACATAAGCAGTATCAGGAGTGCGGCACGTACTATAACCCGCAGATGACATGGGGCTCGGTGGGGTGGAAGTCTACTGATTTGACGCGATCTGACCGGGCGAGGAGCTTTCGCTGTGAAATTGCGCAGCCCCGTCAGCCGTCTATCCCTCGTTGCTCGCACTCATGCATCTCCTCTGCGCGTGCTCTACACTCACCGTGATATCAAGGAGCATCGGCTATGGACCAGACACGACAAGTTAGCGATGTACGAGCAGGGACGGAGAGTTCACGGCGCACCATCTTGACGTCCTCTCCTCGTGTCGGTTGTTCGGGGGAGGAAGAAGTGAGTCGGGTGGATTTAGGGGCGACCAGGTGCGGAGTCGGGATGTGCAGGAGGGTGTGCGGGGTGAGGCAGGGTGAGAGAGATGTATAGAGAATAGATGATAGAGAAGAGTCGCAGTGGCCTGGGTTGAGACGGTGGGCGTGGCACCCTCAGCGCGTTGTCCCTGATACTTCGTTGCCTTGGATGAGTTATCATTCTCACGCACGTGGCCGCGCGCCGTGCGAGCGTCATGATGGATGGACCCCAGTGACAACTGACTTTCGACCTGTACAAGATACAAGTACATTGCATTCAGCGTCTTTACCTACAGCTACATCTGGCTGCCATTATGCTGCCCAATCCGTCTCGACGTAAGTGGTAGCGCCGTCCGCATCCCGCTGCTCCCCGACCAGGGCGTCTTGGGCAGTGGCACGCTCCCTGCCTCCACCCGGCTCCATCTGCCCTCCTTCCATGACTCAGGCTGCGGCGGAGTCACCTGGATCCTCACAGACCTTGTCACTTGCCTGTCACTGTTCTCCCTGCGTGCCGAGTGCACATGCAGAGAGTTGAACTGCTCCACCGTCCTTCCCCTCTCCGGATTTGGGCGAATCACAAGCGGCTCCGGCCTCGCTCTCTTCTCCCTCTCATTCTCGAGACTCTGCTTCCCCTCCTGGTTCAACGGCACTCTTGTCATCCCCTGTGCTGCCAAAGCCTGCCCCCGCGCTGGTGAGGGCTGGTTGTGGTAGGACGGTGAAATGGACCGGCGCATAGGGGAAAGCGGGATATGCCCGAAAGTTGCGTCTGTTGGGGAGGTGAGGGAAGACATGCGCAGGTGCGGAGGGAGGAGGGTGACGGATGAAGATGGGGGGAGGTGTTGTCTAGGGGCGTTGTCCGCAGATGGGGTCTGCGGGGTCTGCGCCCGTCGGTTAGAACCGGCTCAGAGAGGGGGCGACTAAGGCGTGCAGTCTGCTCACCTTCCCCGCCGAAGTGTCAGCACTAGTCGAGCTTTCCTCACCCCACAGAAGCACAGGTCGTATCTCGCTAGGTGAGCTCAGCGGGCTCGGTGTTCGCGAGCAGAGAAAGTCGATTTGGTGTGGGTACGGCGTGAGGCATCTAGGCGGACGGGGGAGGGGTGATGTCTGCATGTGCCGGTGGCCGTTAGCTTGAATACAACTGGGGACGATTGCGCTAACGGTGAGACGGAAAGGGGAGATGGGGGGGGGGGGCAGTCAAGATGAGGGAATTGCTCACAGGACTGAGGCTTCTTACGGAGTGGTTTGGCGAGAGGTTCATATCACTCCTCACCAAGCTGGGGCAAGAGGCTATTCGCGTAGACATACTGCTGCAGTGGCTAGTCATTATGTTTTGCAGAGATGGATATCAGTGTTGGCAGTGTCGACGCCTTTCTTGCTCCCTTCGTGATACGCCTTATCGCTCCCATTCCTGAAGCCAAGTCTTGGGGCCCTAGTAGCTTGTGTGTCGCGGTCGTTGAGCTCGTCTCTTCTCCTTCTGGTAGAGGATAAACTGGTAAACGCCGGGTAGTGAAGGCAGGGCTATTACAAAAAGAGAGACACCCCCTCAACTCGACTACCAATCTCGATTTTGATCCGGAGCAGTAAAGCCCATGGGGTACAAGGGTCAAGGAGAGTCAAGCTCAGCTGCACCTCTGCTGACGCTTGTCACGTCGTCATACGCTTGTCTCCGTGGTGGTATCCCCCTGCGAGCCCCTTGCACCCCTGACACCAATCGGGGTGAAAGGATGCAGAATGTGACGCGGACAAGGCTGTGAGCAACAGAGTGCTCCTCTGACAGGCGCTCCCTTTCGGGTAGGTCGGGAAGGCGCAGTTGCAGGTCGACGGGGGAAAGACCATTAAAGGATGGGGTGGAGGAGGGCGGTCGAGGACGGGGCGAGCTGACCGGGGTTGGGGAGGTGACGACATACGAGAGGACGTTTGGTCAGGCCTGGTTGGTATACCGGTTTCATAGTGCAAGGCAGTGCGGGTGGGTGCATGAATACTGTTATCGACTGAAGGAGAAATGTTTCGAAAGGAAGGAGAGCATCGCCTGGACGGGGGCGAGCATGAACGCGGATCTGTCGGCGATTATTTCAGAAATCATTAATTAAATACATGTTATTATCTTTCTATCTTTTGCTAACCGTCTCGTGATGGGGCAGGCATTCGTTGAGCTTACAAAGTCGGTCCTAGGTCCACTTCCCCCCATACCAAAACATCTGCAACAATGTCTTCCGACCTCCAGTGGCTTCTCATCCGCAAGTGGAACTCTTTCCAGGTCAAGGGTGGCCAGGGCCCCGTCTTCTCCAAGGAGAAGGTGAGTTGATGGTTCGAGATGAGGGGAATTTGGCGCGGGAGATGAGGACGAAAGGCGATGGGGTGGAGAACGTGCGTTGGGGTGGCGAGCGGAACGGGGAGCTCCCGATATGGTGGCGGCGGTGTGGGGAATTGATAAAGAGAGGGGGGGAGGGAGAGAGGAGCCAGCGATGGAGACCGGCGCCCAAGGAGAGATACTGCCGGACTGTCACTAACTCACACACTCCCACCCCACAGGGCAACCTCCTCAACCGTCACTCCCACAAGTTCTCCGGCCTCGCCAACGCCAAGGTCGTTGCCATTGCTCCCTCCCCCGCTGGTGGCATCACGATCACCAAGATCAAGGCCGACGCCAAGCCCAGCCAGGTACGTCCAGCTGGCCGCAGCCGTACTGTAGGTGTGCGAGAAGCAGGGTTGACAATGTGATGGTGGTGATAGGTCGCGTCTGCCCGATCTCACGTTGCTCTCAAGCGCTCTACCGGCCCCCGACGAGCCAACAAGATTGTCGCCGTCGAGACTGCCGGCAAGGGCTACCGTGCCGACCTCCGTGCCGTGAGTCTCCTCTCCCCTTTTACACACCTCCTCCCCACACCCGTCCCCTCCTCCCCCGCAGCTGCACTAGAACTCCCTGGAATCGTGCCCTCTGTGGCTACGTATGAAGGGCCGAGCGTACAAGGCTTGCAACAGTGCCTAGCACAGGACGTCCCTCCTATTCCTTGTCCCGGCGCGGTATTTACCAGACGCCGGGGGATTATGTGCTGGTTGGATACATACCTCTCCCGTTTTCCTTTTATTGTAGAAGACACGGACGTGGTCACCTTGCGGCTTTGCTGTAGGAAATTGCTGACACTCATCACCTAAAAGGTCGCTGTCGCCCGTGCCTCCGCGCTCCTCAAGGCCGAGAGGCTCGCCGCCAACCCCCCCAAGGACTTCCCCGTGAAGACCCGTGGCAACAAGGCTGCCCCCGCTGCCCCCAAGGCGGAGGAGGACGTCATTGAGCTCGACTAGGCGTTTGCACTGCTAGGGGTTATAGGGTGTGATGCGAGTCTAGCTTTGATGATTTCTTTCATGTGGAGTGTGGTGGTGTGGTGTGTGGTGTGTGGCTGTGGCGTGTGTGAGCAAGGCGGCGCAATCGACTGACAAGAGGTGCGGATGACGACCGTGGAAGGCCATCTGTGGCTACATTATATATCGACAAAAGCATCAAATCGGAACCTAAGCTCCAGCGGTAACACTATTCGGACTAATCACAGATCTCCCCTGGTCCTCTCCATCTCCTCCGCAAACTCCTCCATGCTACTAAACACCCAATCGGGCCTGACCCCCTCGTACCCCTGTACACCCATGACAGCATCCGGCCTGTTAATCCACGCAGCTTGCAGCCCCATCTTCTTCGCGCTACACCCCAAGTGTAAGTCAGTCGCAGCTGCTCGTAACACGCACAGCGTAACCGGCACAGCAGAATAGAGCGGAAACCCACGGGATAATGTCGTGGAATTTGGAGTTGGCGACGCAGATCACCTCACGCGAGTCGATATCAAAGTCCTCGTCGAGGCGCTCGAGAGCGTAGCGAAAGTTGCGGAGGTCGGGCTTGTACGTGCCGACTGTAGGACGGCGGTCAGCGATTTGGTGACAATGAAGGCGGGGCAACGTACTGTCCTCAGCTGTGTAAACCCCGTCAAACTCGCCCCACCCGGTCTCGAGCTGCTTCCTCGTCCTACCCCCGTCTCGTCAGCTCGCCGTCAACCCGCAGACCCTCAACCAGCCAGCTCACTCTTGGATGCTCTCATTATCCACATTACTCAGCACAAACAACCTGACCCCCAACTGGTGTAGCTTCCCCAGTGCGTCCGCCGAATCTGGGAAAGCGGGCCATGAGCCAACAGACTCGCCAAATGCTTGGGCGGCGTCTGTAGGGGTGGGGGAGGGGGTAGAGTGAGCTATGTCCTACCAGAATTACTGGGAGGGCAGTCGCCTGACCGTCATCGGACCCGAGGCGCAGTTCCACTGCCATCTCGGTGTACGCCAGCTTGAGTCTACATCGTTCTCTTGTCAGTTACCTCTCTCTTTCCCCCTCCCCCCGCCCCCCAGGGCCCGCCCAACAAACTCCCTCCCAAACAGCCAGACACATCTATAAATCAACTCACACCGCAGGATAGATCATTGTATTATCCGCAGCCTGAATCCTGCTCTCTATAGTGCCTAGCGTGCGAAACACCTTCTCAATGTCGGGGCATGTCTTCTGGCTGACGATGGGCTGAAGGTTGTCAAACATGCCTCGTTCCCAGTCCTGCCGGGGCAGGGGTTAGCTGCAGGTGCCTTCGCTAGACCATGTATGCCCTGGGGGGGAACACACGATAAGAGTCTGTGATAGTGTCATCATCTGGTATATACTTGATCACGTTGGTGAGTATGAAGGACTCACACCGTAGCAGTCAAAGACCAGAGCTCTGTCGAGAAAGGGTTGGGGTTAGCTCGAGTAGTGAGGGCTGAGGGGACTTGTGAAGCTGCGAAGCGAGCTGTGATGATACACACTTGCAAGAGTCCATATTTGCTCTTCTTCAGAGACCCTGTAGGAGTGATCTGGGGCTGTGGGAAGCAATGCGTGTGGATCTGCCAGGTATATGCGGAGACCCACGACCCATGGCCTTGGTGTGGTGGCGAGTGGAGGTGCTTGGAGCGAATGATCCCGGGCTATGCCGGGTAATCCCTCGGCTACTTCTCGCGGTTGGCCGACGGCACCCGCCCTCTGCGCCGAGTCACAGCGCAGGGCATCCACCATCTTCCACCTCTCTTTGCTCTTCTCTTCACCACCCCATGCTCATCACCAAACGACTAGCACCCACCCTCGCCTCTCTCCCAAGGACATCCCGTACCCTCACCACCACTCCGACACTATTCAAAATGGCTTCCCCCTACCAGGTCATCGCTACCGACAGTGCGTCCCCCAGCTGCTCGCCTCTCCTCTGCATAGCCACATAGCTCGACTCGCTAACACTCAGTGCAGAGGCTCCTGCCGCCATCGGCCCCTACGTTCAGGCGGTCACCCACAACGGTGTAAGCCCGCCAATCATGTAAATTGAGAAAAGACAGCTGACATTGTTGACAGATTATCTACTCTTCGGGGTCCATCCCCCTTGACCCTGTTAGCATGAACGTCGTCGCTGGTGGCATCGAGGAGCAGGCCGTGAGTCCAGCTCCACAGTGTATTCCGTCTCTCCACAGCTGACCCTACCTCCCCTGCCAACAGACCCAGGTGTTCAAGAACATCTCGGGCCTCCTCACCGCCTCTGGCATCACCCCCGCCTCCGTGCTCAAGACCACCTGCTTCCTCAAGTCCATGGAAGACTTTGTCGCGTTCAACAAGGTCTACGCCGAGTTCTTTGGCGAGGCCAAGCCCGCGAGGAGCTGCGTCGAGGTCGCGAGGCTTCCCAAGGATGTGCTCGTGGAGGTCGAGTTCATCGCCGTGGCTAAGCAATAGGCGCGAGTGCTGTACGTAGATGGGGAAGAAGGAAGTGAATACAGTATGCATGTGGTTATGTGCAGCGTGTGCGTGTTGGGGCGCTACTCTGGTATGGGCTTCGCCGGTCGTCCAGCGCCTGGCGACTTGCGAGCTCGCGCATCCGCCCCCAACACCACTGGCTCTTGGCGCTCGGCAGCTCGGCACACCCGCCCGGCATTGCTTGCTGGCAGCTAGCTCTTCACTCCCACCGGTGAAACCGCCAGTCTACTCGAACCCCATCAGATCATCTACCGCCCCCCTGAACCTCTCCTTGTCCAGTCCCGGGAACGCTCTTATCCGCTTCTTCCACCCCTCGCTCAGAAACTCCTCAATCTTCTCTTCCAGCTCCCTGTTGTGCCGTCCTGTGTCAGTCTGCGCCATCCCGCCAGTGCTCTGCTGGCCAGCAGCGATAGCGAAGCAGTTCGCCTATCGCAGCAGGGGCATACGCCACAGATTGAGATGGGAAAGACGTACTCGACTTTCGAGACCATCAGATACCCCTCTTTTCCCAGCGCGTCCGCCAGCTCAGCCTGGTGATTATCCATCAACGACTCGTTGGGGACCACCAGCAGTGGTCTTGGGGGGTCCCGTCGCAGCACTGTCAGGATCGAGCCCGAGCCTGCGTCGGCGTATCAGCTTTGCTCTGCCAGATTAGAGTGTGCGAAAGCGAGCAAGCTAAGAGAGAGAAGACGTACCAGCATGGCTCACCACCCACTCGCTGCGCTTCACCAGTCCCCCGAAATCGTCGCTGAACCTCAGTACCACCACCCTTACACCCTCTACCACTGCCTCTCCTTGACCCTTCGCATCCAGCTGAATTTTCTCGGCGAAAGAGGGAGGGAGGGTCGCCAGGCCGTATTGCACCCAGAGGCGACTGATGCCGAGGTGAGAGAGGCGGGCGAGGAAGGAAGGGGAGAGGATGAGGGAGGTGAGGGTGGGGAAGAGGGTGGAGCCGACTGTTACAAGGAGGGAGACGGGGGGCTGGGGGAAGGAGGAAGGGTTGAGCAGGGCGGTCATGTTGCTAGTGGGGGGATATATGTTGTGGGTCGGAGGTGACTGGGATGACAGATGCATAATAGACGTGACGAGTTGTCAGTCGCGGTGGGCGGACGGGACGGTGTACCTTCCGCTGCACCACCGCCGACGGCCAACGTCCGCCCTCTTCCAGCGATACCGAAGACCACCAGCTCATCGACAACAGTTACCCTGGAGCACTCTTGTCCTAGATGATGCAGCAGAGATTGACAGTGCACAGAAGGCCATACGGAGAAAACCAAGGACCAACGCATCTGCCGTATGCACCGCTCATATGCCCAACCTGGAACACGAGCCTTCGGGGCAAAGACAAAATCGTAGCACAGAGGAGTGAATGCAATTCATGCTATAGAAACCATCGAAGCCATGCTTATCTGCCTGATCTTCTCTCTCCCTACTCTCCCCCACGGAGCCCTTAGTAAGGGCGGGCGGCGGCCTGGCAGGCCTCTGTTGGGGAGAAAGAACGCCCACGTCAGCGCGCTCGGTCAGGGGTAACCAAGGCAGTGAAGAGACACTTACTGAGAGCCTCAAGGTAGTAGCCGCACGACTGCATGTCGCCGTTGGTGGCCTCGAGGCACTTGGTGAAGTCTACGTCCACCCGTCAGTACATATTCGAGTATCCATATCCCCCGCACCCGCGCCACTCACCCTTGGCCTGGAAGTCACAGCTCACACCTCCCTGCTGCTGAGCCACCTGCTGCTGCTCCACCGGCGCCGCCTGCGCCTGCGACCCCCCACCTCCAAAGAGCATGTTAGAGATCCCGTGCCCGACAACCGAGCCCGCCATGGCCCCACCCATGGTCGACGCGGCCTGGGCGAGCATGCCCGGCTGGCGGGGCTGGGCGCCGGCGCCGGCGTACGAGGCGGGGGGTGCGGGGGCGTGCTGGGCGGGGTACGCGGCAGTGTGAGCTCCACGGGTCTGCTGGGGCTGAGCGGGGGCGGCAGGGCGCGCTGCAGGGCGGGCGGAGGAGCGGGACTGGCGGGGGGTGGGGGTTGCAAGCGTCAGCGGGGCGAACGTGTGTGTTAGGCCCGGTAGGGGATTTTCCCTGCCATGCTTCGGCCAATACTCACAGATCGGGCCATGGTGACTATGTCTTGGTGAGTGGATAAGTATGCGAGGGCGAGCTAGTGACAATGGATAAAGATGCAATGAAAGAGGCAAGAGGGGAGCAAGAAGACATTTGCAGGGAATGGCGGCTCCGAGATTGGTGGCATTCGATCCGGAGCTGGAAAGTTCACCCGTGGAACGGACGCAAGCGTGGCACACCGGCACGGCACTACTTTTGAACGGTCTCGTCAAGTCTTATACGACTACAATTGACAACAAATATATCAATCTTCATTAGTATAACGGTTAGTATAACCGCTTCTCATGACTTGAACTTCTGTTCAAGCATCTACGCGGTAGACCGGGGTTCAACTCCCCGATGGAGAATTTGTTTTTGCTCTTTGCATCACTTTGCCTTGCCTCAGGATCTTCCTAAGATAGCTCTGATTTTTGTATGTCCCCCCCCAGACACATCGAACGTATCTTCACATGCATGGACCATACCGTCGGTATATGAAGACGCCCAATAAATGACCACATTTCTAACTGAGCCCACGCCGCCATGTTGATAAGAGCGGCGACTTTTCCCGGTGGAGGCCGTCGGGCGGAGCAATCACCGCTGTCCGCCGACTCAGTCATCTCTGTTGCCAAATCCTACGCTTCGCCCACCGCCTGCATCTACATCTGCCAACCCGTGCTTTGTACCCGACTCTGACTCAATCATCAGCCGCCGATAATGCCGCTCGCACCGCCTATTAACTTCCCGAAATGGCTCGAGGAGAACAAGCATCTCCTGAAGCCGCCTGTCGGTGCGTTCGCGTTTGGCTCGGGGTGAGCCTCAAGGGCGTTACTAATCTGCTCTGTCTTGTTTTTCCTTGCCTCCATTGCTCGCTCCCACCCATGTTGAATATATGTCGACTGAACGCTACCCCACCCATTCCCACGGACGCCCACCCGCAGGCAACAAATGCCTCTACAAAGGCGAAAACTTCATTACTATGATCGTGGGCGGGCCCAACACGCGCGTTGACTTCCATGTCAACACCACCGAAGAGTGGTTCTGGCAGTACAAGGGCGCGATGACCCTCAAGGTAGTAGATGAAGGCAAGATTAGGGATATCGTTATTGAGGAGGGGGACTTCTATCTATTGCCCGGTAAGTCTGGGGGCGCGGGCGGCCGAGGTCGGGGGGGACTGGGCGGTCGGGGAAAGAGGGATGGGGGTGTACGGAAGAGGACGGGTGGCGGGAGGAGCATACCGGGGTGAATGAGCTGAGCTGACGAACGATATGCCGGTTATTCGCAGCAAACGTGCCACACTCGCCCCGGCGCGTAGCCGACACCATCGGTGTAGTCATGGAGCTCGTCCGTCCCGGCGACGCTATCGGTGCGTCGCTCCTCCACTCCCAACAGCTTTCAGCTCTTATCCGACTATCATAGCTAACACTTCCCACCAGACACCCTGAGGTGGTACTGTCCGAACTCTGCGCACAGTGACAAGCTCGTAATGATTCGCGAGGTGACGTTCCACTGCTCGGACCTGGACACCGAGCTCAAGCCAGTGATTGAGAAGTGGATGGTGGACGAGGGGTGGAGGACATGCCCCGAGTGCGGGGAGGTGGCACCGTCCAAACCAGCTGCGGCGGCGAGTGTATAGACTGCCAATGTGGGGGAACATTTGACCGACATATGTCGAAGGAGAGGCTGTCTAGCAATAAAATGGAATGCAACTGTGTCGCGCCAGTCATTATCGCTTCATTACCTTATAATAACCTCGGCTGTTCCTCCTCCTCCTTCTCCTCCTCCTCTCCGCCCACTACCCCCACACGCTGCAGCACCCTCTCTACCACGAGCGGCAAGATCCTCTCGCGCTCACGCTTCTCGCGGATGGCCGCTCGCTTCTGCTCGAGGCGGAGCTTGGTGAGCTGCGCCTCGAGCTGGGCGATGTGCTCCTCGGACTCGGTAAGCGACCGCGAGTGAGATAGGTACGTCCGTGCGAGGGAGAGGGAAAGGAAGAGAGTGGTGGAGATTACAAAGATCGGGAGCATCGCTGTGGGGTGGGCAGCACATGTACGTGGGTCAGCTGTGCCTCGGTGGGTTACCTACAAGTATGGAGGCCCCGCAGGGCGGACGCACCAGGGACGATCTCGCGGTACCACACTGCGTGGGCGCTGGGTTTTCTGGCCGAGGAAGACCCGGAGCCGCGGGGCTGGGGGTGGGGTGGGATATTCGAGGTGTGGTGGGCGGTGGAGCGCGTCGGCCGGGAACGGACGATAGAGGTGTGGAATGAGCTGCTGGACATGGGGGGAGGCGGGGTTGGGCGGGGAGTGCGGGCTGCTGCCCTGGATAGAGGGAGTAGTCTGAATGGTCTGAAGGACATGGCGGGGGGGTGTTGCAGCTGCAGTAGGAGTGCAGATGTGGACGGATAGCTAGCTGCCCAGGTGAGTGATATGATATGCTGGGCTGCTCTCGCTGCTCTGGCAGGCTGTCATCCATATTGTTACGTAATATATGCGAGCCAAAGTCCAGGGCGGATTCGAAACCTCCTGCAGAGTGTGGCCGGTCACTTTCTTCAACCTTGACTCGACTCACATCAACCTCCTTCTCAACGCCAAGTACATGCTTTCCCCCCTCTCTCGGGCATCTATATCCACTGCGCGCACCCTTCTCACTCGCCACATACCCACCACCCGACTCACACACGCAATGGCCGCCTCCGTCACAGACGCCACCATCCTCGACAGGCTCAAGCAGCTCCAGATCTCCCACCCGGACGTGATCGCCCACGCCCCCGTCAAGGGCACCCCCGAGTGGAAAGCAGAGCTTGCTTCCGCTGCTCCCTCCCTCACCTCCACCCTTCTCACAAAGACCCTCCTCTTCAAGCCCAAGACTGCAAAGTCGGCCACCCCCACCCCCGTCCTTGTCCTCGCACAGGACACCACTGAGACCTCCTCGGGCGCCATCGGCCGCCTCCTTGAGCTCAAGGAGCTCCGTCTCGCCCAGGAGGCCCTCATACAAGAGGTCCTCCCTTCCGCAGCCTCCAAGGATGACGTCTCAGCCCTCGCGCTCCCTACGCCCGTACCAGAGACCCTGCACGTCCTGCTCGATGCGCGCGTTGCCCAGTCTGAGGAGCAACATGCAGTGCACCTCACCAGCTCGGCGACCACCATCCTGCTGAAGGGCAGCGACATCAAGAGCTACCTCGATAGCTTGGTGCAGAGCGACGGCGTGCGCGTCGTGGACTTTGCAGAGCTCCAGGCGGCGGCCCCTGCACCTGCCCAAGCTCCTGCTGCTGCTGCCGTCCCTGCCGCCGCGCCTGCCCAGGCGGCGGCGCCTGCGGCGGCCGACGATGACAAGTACGAGATGGCGATCCGCTACAAAAAGGATGAGGACTTTTCCGGATGGTACACCGATGTAAGCTTTTCCTGCTATTACCCATCCAGACATGAGCTGACGCGTAGTGTGTAGGTTCTCATCAAAGGACAGATGCTTGACTACTATGACATCTCGGGGTGCTACATCTTGCGTCCCTGGTCCTACAGCATCTGGCAGACCATCCAGAGTGAGCTGAACATGCCTGATATCTCTATGTGGGTACTGGCTGATACCACGCAGATTGGTTCGATGACGAGATCAAGAAGCTCGGCGTGCAGGACTGCTACTTCCCCATGTTTGTCTCCAAGGCAAGGCTCGAGAAGGAGAAGGATCACATCGAGGGTTTTGCCCCCGAAGTCGCTTGGGTTACCAGGGCGTGAGTAGCATTCGCTCTACCGAGATGTGCACTAGCTGATACTGTGTGCAGTGGCCAGTCTGACCTCGAGGAGCACATCGCTATCAGGCCTACATCCGAAACTGTGATGTACCCCTGTAAGCTTCATATCTGCATCGGATCGGCAAATGCGGCAGCTTACACCTCGCAGACTATGCCAAGTGGATCAACTCTCACCGAGATCTCCCCCTTAAGCTCAACCAGTGGAACTCTGTTGTCCGATGGGAGTTCAAAAACCCTCGTGCGTAAACATCCGTATAACTGCCTGAAACACTGCTGATACCCCCCGCAGAGCCGTTCCTCCGTACGCGAGAATTCCTCTGGCAGGAGGGCCACACCGCGTTCCTCCACAAGGACGAGGCCGACCGCGAGGTGCTCGATATCCTCGACCTGTATCGCAAGGTCTACGAGGATCTTCTGGCCGTGCCCGTCATCCCCGGCAAAAAGTCCGAGAAGGAGAAGTTTGCCGGCGGCGACTACACCACCACTGTTGAGGGCTTCATCCCCACCACTGGCCGAGGCATTCAGGGTGGCACGTCGCACCACCTTGGTCAGAACTTCTCCAAGATGTTTGACATCACTGTCGAGTCCCCCGACAAGTCGCAGGGCAGGCTGTTTGCGTACCAGAACTCGTGGGGTCTGTCGACCAGGACGATCGGTGTGATGGTCATGGTGCACGGCGATGACCAGGGGCTGGTGCTCCCGCCCCGGGTCGCGCTCCAACAGGTGGTGATCGTGCCCGTCGGTCTGAGCAAGAACGCGGGGAAGAACGAGGCAATTTACGACGCGTGCCAGGAGCTCGAGAAGACGTTGACCGGCGCCGGCATCAGGGCCAAGGCCGATCTGAGGGAAGGCTACACCCCTGGGTGGAAGTTCAATGACTGGGAGATGCGAGTGAGTGGCATGGAGATTTGTGATAATGGGCCGATGACTGACGACTATGACCCAGGGCGTGCCCCTCCGACTCGAGCTCGGCCCCAAGGACATCGCCAAGAAGGCCACCCTGGCTGTGCGCCGCTACGATAACCACAAGGAGGACATGCCCCTCGCAGACATTGCCAGCACCGTGCGCACGTACCTTGACGCGATCCAGGCGTCCATGCTCGAGCGCGCTGCCGAGAAGTTCAAGAGCTGCCTCAAGATCGTCACCAAGTGGGAGGATGTGGTGCCCACCCTCGACGGCAAGAATGTGCTTGTGCTCCCGTGGTGTGAGGAGGAAGACTGCGAGGACGAGATCAAGAAGAGGAGTGCCAGCCAGTGTGTCCCCCAGCCTCTCTATCCTGTACCGCTTCCCGAGCTGACCCACTGCACAGGGCCAACAAGGGTGCTGCCGAGGACTCCAAGGCGCCCTCCGCGGGCGCGAAGTCGCTTTGTATCCCCTTCGACCAGGAGAGGTTCGGCGCATTCCCCGAGGGCGAGGCGCAGAAGTGCACCCAGTGCGGGAAGAAGGCCAAGAGCTGGACGATGTTTGGCAGGAGTGAGTAATGGTCATCTCGGTTCCGGCCTCGTGCCTAGTGCATCGTGCGGACGGGGAAGCTGACTGGGCGATAACAGGCTACTAAGCGTGAGGAGGGGATGACGGTGTGGACAGCGATGGTTTGGGGTTACGGGTCTTTCGGATGGGTTTGTAGAGGATGGTGGGTAGGAAGGAGTGGTGTGCACAATGGAGGGTAAATTGCGCATGCATGCCAGGATTGCGAGCCGCACTATCATATGATAAGAACCCTCAGCCTGTGACAGTGGTCACGCATTTGGCCCCGCGCGCGCGCGGCTGCAGCCCGACCCCGGGTAAGCTCCGAGCTGTGCAAGCTCCGGCCGTCCCGCGCGTCGGTCCCTGGCCGCAAGCAACGGCAACGGTCACCGCGGCGAGCGACCGGCCATTATCTGCATTCGTTTCTGCTCCTCCTGCACAGCGCAGCCCAGCTCTGCCCCTACGCCGTCGCCCCCCGGGCCCACGCACTGCAGCAGAGGTGGCGGATGCTAGCTATCAATTGACCGACCACGGGTCTCGGGAAGGCTTCCAGGGAGATGGCGTGACCCGCGAAGGGAGTCTTCGCTGTGGGAGTGCGGTCGGTTTATATAAGGATGCGACGGCTTATCGCAGGGTGTGGATGCCTCTCTTTCGAATATTCTGTTCACACGCTCCACCTGCAAGCTTTGCTCTATTCTTTCAACGACGCAAAAAAGCTATAATCACGCCATCGTCTTCGTCCTTTCTTCTGTGACTATCGACGACACCGTCGCTCCTCTGATCTAGCCCCGTTCACATCCTCAGATAAAGCAAGCCCACCGCCCCCACTGCCTCGCCCCAGCTCACTACGACAATGACATCTCCCAACAGTGGCCACTCCACCCCAGGCACTTCCTCCCTCTCGTCCTCCATCTCCTCCTCCCCCGCCACTTCCATCTCCTCCCACCTCCACTCTCTCGCCGTCTCCACCGCGACTCTCACAGGCCGGAAGCCCAAAGTCCTCTTCATAGGCGACAGCTCGGGAAACCCCGTGTTTGATAAAGCTATCCGGGAGGTGGCGGAGGTGCATTGCATGCCGAGGACAGGGTATGAGGAGACGGCAGTGCTGATCAGAGAGAAGGTGGCGGAGGAAGGCGAGTTTGTGGCTTTCGGGGTGAGTCAGGTTCAGCCTGCTGGCTGGAATCTGGGTATACGCAAAGCTACAGCAGGAGACAACAGTGTGCAGTCATGCTGACGTCGAAACCTCAGGGCCTCTTCCTCATCACCGACAACTTCCCCAACAAATGGGACGTCGGCCTCCTTGGCCCCCTCGCCCCCGCATGCAAGCTCTACGTCGGCCCCGGCGCTGGTTACGACAAGGTCGACATCGACTGGATTACCAGCACAGGGGCTATGTATGCCAACTCCCCCACGAGTGTGGGTATGCGCACGGCGGACGGAGGGCTGGTGCTAGCCCTCGGGGCGATGAGGGGGGTGACGGCGCAGGATATTAGTGTGCGGAAGGGGGGTTGGAGGGATTTGGGGGTGAAGACTGTGGACTGGAGGACGGCAAACGTAAGCTTCATGGTGGTACTACGCCTGGTGGCACTACGATGGGCACACCGTAAAGGATGGGCGTGCATGGGAGTGCTGACGTGAACACACACAGATCGGCATCATCGGCCTCGGCTCGATCGGGACCCGCCTCGCCACGCTCTTTACATCCATCGGCGCCACAAACATCTCGTACCACTCTCGCCACACCTCGTCCTCGGCCGCCCCTTCGTGGCAGTATCTATCGCTCGACGAGCTGTACGCCACAGCCGACGTGATCGTTCTCACCTGCCCGTTAACGAAGGAGACCCACGGGCTGATCGGAAAGGAGGCGTTCGGCAAGATGAAAGATGGGGTGGTGCTGGTGAACATCAGTAGGGGGCCAGTGGTGGTGGAGTCGGAGTTGGTTGAAGCGCTTGAGAGTCGCAAGGGTAGGCTATGGATTGCCTTTGAGCCAGTGAAATGCGGTAGCTGACGAGAGAACAGTGATGCGCGCTGCGCTGGACGTGTTTGAGAAGGAGCCGGAAGTGCACCCTGGTCTGCTCAACAACCCAAACGTTGTATGTCTGACACGTCTTTTCCATTGCACCCTTCTACTATCTATCCACTCACATTCCAGTTTCACTGCCTACCGCTGACACGTCGAGTCGCGCAGACCCTTTCACCGCACGTCGCCCCCGCGCCCGACACCATGGGCCCTGCGATGAACGGCGAAGTTGTGCAGAACATTATCGAGTTTATCAAGACCGGCTTGCCTATGACTCCCGTCAACTTGCCTGAGTTGAAGAAGCGAGGATTTGTCGTTGGGGCCAAGCCGGTGGTGAAGAGTGCATAGTGATGCGTGAGAGGGTTTCCGGTCTCGCCGGCTGTACAGTTCTGTTTGCTGTGATCGGTATGTGGCACTTGTTAGACGCTGCAATGTGATATACATATTCTTCCCTGGCCCAGGGATACTAGACACCCCACGATGGAGCGTTAGGCATTATGGCTTGCACCTTGAGGTGGTGCGTTGCATGGCTCACCTCACCCTTGTTTGGTTCTGTAAGTGGGGGGCTGGACAAATTCGATGTTGTGGGTGGCAAGGGGCCGCGTCTTGCTGTTCTGGATCCGTCCACTCTGCTCTATCAACGCTGACAAGTCGCAGGGAGCACCGCTGAGTAAGCATCGTCAGCCAGGGAGCTATAAAGGAGAGCCAGAAAGGCTCCAGCTTCATTGCCGCCTGCATACAATACTTCCTCTCTGCATCCCAACCGCTGCCCGCCCGTCCCCGGCCCGCCCTTCGACGACCACCACCTCCCAACTGTGCCCCCGTGCCCGCCATGACCACTTCCTCACCCACCTCGAAAGCCGAGTTGATGTTCTTGGGACAGGAGTGCAACCACCCAGACTGCCACCTGCACGACTTCCTCCCCTTCTCCGTGAGCCCCCCCCCCCCCCCCAATCACACTGTACCACACAACGCTGACAAGTCATCACCTGAGCCCTCAGTGCCCAGCATGCCACCAGCCATTCTGCCAGCCGCATTTCCTCCCCTCCCAGCACTCGTGCACCTCTCCCCTCCCAGCCTCCATGGTTGACCGAATCGCGCCCACCTGTCCCATGTGCTCCGAGATCGTGCCATACCCAAAGTCGCTCGACCCGAACGAGGCCGTCGAACGGCATATCCTCAGCGGCACCTGCACGGGCTTCCAGGGTGGGGAAGAGCGCAAAAAGGCAGAGGCGAAGCGGCGGAGGGATGGCGGGGAGGTGTGCTGGAAGAAGAATTGTGGGAAGGTCCTGGTTGTAAAGATGAAGTGCGAGGTGAGCTACTATAACTGCTTCGGATCTGCCGCGCTGGTGGAAGGCTGATGTTTCTTTGATAGACATGTCAACACGTCTTCTGCCCTACACACCGACATCCCAATACTCACACATGCACCCCCAACTCTACCCCTTCGTCCTCACGTACCGGTACCCCCCAACCGGCCATCTCCCGTCCCGCAGGCAAGGCCGCGTTCTCCCGTCTCCTCCCGCCGTCAATGCAGCCGCCCACGTCCGCGTCCGCGAGTGCTCCTGCAGCGGGCTCGTCCAGGGTGTCTGCGCCTGTGAGGGCTGCGCCGCCACAGGCAGTCGGAAATGGGAGTACGACAGTCGCGGCCCCGTCGAGCTCGGCTGGGAAACAACTCGACGCCAAGGCCGCCGCTGCTGCTGCTGCGCTCAAACGGGCCGGGCAGGACGTGAAAGTGCCGTTCGTCAAGACCAAGGTCGAAAAGTGAGTGATCGCCATCATCACATGAGCAACCGTCAGGCCAGCCCTTCAATCTACGATAGATGCTGACTTCAGTTGCAACCTGTCTCCGCAGACGCACACAAGCGGAGATCGACTCTCAGATCAAGGCGCTCAAGGCGCGGCACGATAAGGGGCTACTCTCCAAAACTGAGCAGGTGAGATAACGGCCTCGTCGTCCCACGCCCCACATGTATCGCCTCCTGCACCTCTCTTGGCACTCCATCCCCTCCACCCCTACCTACACAACCGTGCCTCTCGAACTCCGGCTAATCCTACGCCCTTCTGCACTAGGTGAAATACGCAGCACTAGTCGGAGAGAAGGAGGCGGGCCGGCGGGCGAGCGGGGGCAGTAGTGGGGGTGGGAAGCCGGGGGGAAAGGATAAGGACTGTGTCATTGCGTGAGGCGAGGTGCGCATGATGTGGCACTGTCTGAGGGGCGGTGACGAGATGGAGACAATATCTAGCTTGACATCGTCGGCATTGTTGCCGGAGAGGGGGAATGATGATCATAGTGCATACATATTAAGAGTCCTGTACATCATTTTGTGTGACTAGAACCCGACTATAAAAGACTCGATACCCAAGATCTACCTGCTATGATCTATAAATGAGTTCTGTACTCAAAGGACGCAGGTTTAGACCGCAACCTTCCCGCTCACGTCTCCCTCCGCTCTCTGCTCTACCAGCTCGGTCCCTTTACCTTCTGCATGATCCCCCAGTCCCCTTCGCCCCGTCTCCAGATCCCTCACCTCCCCGTCCTTCTTCCCCTTCCCCTTCTTCACCCTCACCTTCTCCGTAACAGCATTTGCACTTGCATCATGTATCTTCTCTTTCTTGAACACCTCTGCTCCGCCGCTCCAGCCGACCCACCCGGGCTCGTGCGGCCCACGAACGAGCAGCGCCAGGAAGCCAAATCCAAGGAAGGCAACGGCCGTGCCGCCCGTGGGACGCCAGCCGTGGGTATTGTAGATCTTGGTCATGATGGATGTGCCGGATGTCTATGGTGCGGGGCACCCAACAACGATAGCTCACGGTCAACGACTTTACGCAAACAGTCGTAGCGTCATTGCTGATCCTGATGCCGGCTCACCTGGCCAATAAACAGCGCCAGCAGATTACACCCATTAAGCCTCGCCCGGGCCTTCGGGTCCAGCCCCGCTACCCTGTACCCGTTACTGACCTGCAGCAGCTGCTGCCCAACATCGTACAGCACGATCGCGATGCACACTGCCGAGATGTTGAGATGGGCAGCGGCGAGCGCGACGATCATCGCGATGAGGTTGATGGAGATGCCGAGGAGCTGGCCGAGGTAAGGGTGGACGCGGTCGATGAGGCGGCCCCATTGGGGGGCGAGAATGACGCCGACGATGCCGAGGAGACCGAAGAGACCGATGGAGAGGGAGTTGTAGTGGTAGGGATCGTCGGTGAGGAGGAAAGTGAGGGTGGTCCAGCTGAGGCGTGAATGAGCTGGGACACTCTTACATGCTTTTGCGGGGGTTAAATGGCAGCTCACAATCCGGCAAAGACAGCACTAGTTGAAAATGCCAACAGACACACTTGGACGAGGGTGGGATACTTTGCCATCATCTTGGCCATTGACCAAAGCTGTGGAAGGAGTGGTGTCAGCTCTTAAATACGAACGCGGTACCTCACAGATATGGCCGATGTTTACCATCTGAAAGTAGTTGAGCCCGATATCCTTGCCGGGCGTGTCTGGCAAACCATGCCACAAGACAACAGTCATCACTGGATGAAAAGGATTAGGATGTCAGTTGTGCGCTGAATGTCATGTACAGCCTGACACTCACCACCCTGAATGCCCACTGACATCCAATACGTATCCCTCCAGCTGGCAAAATTACTGATGATCCCCGCCAACACCCTTCCACACACCAGCCCCATGATCAGCCCACTAAGCGTCACGCTCATCGCCGTTGCCCGCCTCTTGCTCGGCGCCAAATCTGCCGTCCACGGAATCGCAATCTGCGGCGTAACCGTCAAGAATCCCACCAAGAAGCTCAAGCCCGACAGCATCGCGACACTCTTCGCGAGCGCGAGGCCGACCGTGAGGCATGTGGTGAGCGTCATGAGGAGGAGGACGAGCTGGCGGCGGCGGACAAGGTCGCCAAGCGGGGAGACGAAGAGGATTCCGCAGCCGTAGCCAGCTTGGGCGAGGGTGGGGACGTTAGACACGGCGTCGTGGGTGGTGGAGAAGTCGCTGGCGATGGCGACAAGCATGGGCTGTACGTAGTACAGGTTCATCACGGCTGTGGTCTGGGGGCGGGGTAGTCGAGTCCATCGTCAACGCTTCAATCAAAAATCAAGAAGGTGGGGAGCACGGCCGGCGACCCACAGCAGCCGAGGCGAAGATCAAGTTCATCCGCCAGGTAAACACAAACTCGTCCTCGGGTCTGCGATTCGGATCGTGCCGTCTATTCCTTGGGATCGGCAAGAACCGAAAGTCGCGCTTGCGCACAGGGAGGAGCGATGGGCCGCTCCGGTGGGACAGCCGCGAGAGTATGGCGGTAAGGGGGTTGTGCGAGGGGGTATTGGGGGGTGCGGCGGAGGAGGATGAGAGTGAAGCGTCAAAGGTGAGGGGGCGCTGAGGCTGGTGAAGGTGCTGGGTACCCTCTGAAGAGAGGGTCTCTTCGAGATCCTCTTTGGGAGTCATCTTGGGCAGCACGGGATGATAGCCTCACGAAGAGGTCGGTGGGTCAAGGCCTCTGGTATCGCAAGCTGGGCAAGGTTGGCCCGCTCTTTTGCTGTATCAATCTGAGCATTAGGTCCTTTGATGCCTTGCGACTCAAAAGTCAGTGACACCTCATTATACCAGAGACTGTAGATGACGATGATAGAAAGCTCACGAGAGAGAGCTGTTGTGGCTTGTCCTGTATTATTAGCCTCGTCCAAGACCGCTTCCGCTATTGATAGCAGGCCCTTGTTGGAGTAGAACAGGATGACAGGAAACGCGCGCTGCATTGCATTGTGGAGAAGGCCATTCGTCGCTATTGCGCGATCCTCGGGTTGTGCGGAGAAGGCGGGAGAGGCCGTTCACGCTGGTTTCGCTGTTGCTCTTGTCGGTGAGTCTTCTCGCGAAGCATGCATCAACCTCGCTGGGTGCTTGAGTATGGGAGGAAGGCATGTCTGGGTGTAATGCATGGTAGGTTTGAAGAGCAAGAGCGCCGAGATGACACAGGAGATGCGGGTGCCTTCAGTCTCTAAAGGAGGCCTTTGCGCTGTGCTCCCTCAAGCCACGGCCATGTTTACAACACCAGACAATGGTATCGACTTGTCCTTCGCAACAGCAACAAAACTCTCTCGGATATGTGCAGAGCTCCCCACAGCGACATTGCATAGCCAGCAGCCCATCTACCAAGCCACCGCACCCATCTCGGCCTGCAACACCCCCCTCTGCTTGGCCCTTCATCGCACTGACCCGCCAACTCACGCACGACCCGATCAACCCCCAAGCCCCCCCCTCTAGGCATCACGGCCGGGAATGCCACTCTCCGCCCGTACCCGCGAGCTCTATGGCCACCCCCCGGGATCAAGCTCCCGCTCCCTTACCATCAGCACCTCCACCTACCCCGCGGACGACGCCATCACACACCCCCCCCGCACGCCATCGCCCGCGGTCGTGCCGTACGTCACGCCCTCGTCATACGCAGCAGACAAATGGAGGGAGCTACCGGCGATACATGTGGATAGTGGTGGCGCCGGGGTGGGAGGAGGAGGGGGAAGGCGGGTGCGAAAGGTGAAGAGCATTGAGAGGACGAGGAGCTGGGCGGAGGAGGTCGAGAGGACGCGGCGGTCGGGGGGTGGGCGAGATGAGCGGAGAGCTGGGGACGAGGACGGGCGAAGGGGACGGGATCGAGAGGGGAGGAGAGGTGAACGGGAGCGGTTACGTGAAGCGGACATGCTGGGAGGTGAAGGACTGTACTCTGAGCCGTATTGTGAGTCGCATCATTCATCTTCGTAGTCACCCGCACGTGCACCAGCTGACACCCAGTCACAGCGTCCGTCTCCACAGAAGTGATTGACTCGCTCGTCTCCGAGCTAAACCCACACCCGGTGTCGCCCCCTTCCCTACCCACCACCGCCAGCATCATATCCGCCAACGCCCGACGATCTTACGTGTTGGAATCGGACGACGAGGCGGGGAGCAGCAGCAGCCCAAGCGAGGGGGGGATGCCCTCACCGCTGTGGGAGACAGCGTATAGGCCGAGATCTCTCGAAGCGGCAGGGAGAAAGTATGGGGCGCACCTGGGGGCTGAGCCGGTAGGGAGGGGTGGGAAGGAAAGGGAGAGGGAGAAATGGTGGAGGACGATGAGGTCGGCATCGCCTATATCGCTGGTTTCGCCTGTGCCGGTATCACCTCTTGACCCGGTACCTCCCAGGAGGCCTTCGTCTGGGGGAGAGGACGATCTGCCGACACATACACTATCTGCGCCTCCGAAACCCAAACCGAAGGCGAAACCAAAAGTTGAGCCGCCGATGGCGCCGGTCCTGTCGATTGACGATATCATCAAGCGGCACTCGGCAGCGGTGGGGAGCGCAGAAGCGGCGGTGAAAGAGAAGGCAAGGAGGGAGATGGGGATAGCAGAAGGGAGTGCAGGACTGCTTGGGCTGGCAGAGAGCCTGAGAGCCAGTGGCGGGGGCAGGGATAATGTGGTGGAACAGGTGGTGTCGGCAGTGGCTCCTCTGCCTCCTGTAGGCAACAGGCCAATGGCTCCTGTTTCTCAAGACGACACTCCACCTATACCCCCGCCGAAGGCGCGAGTGTCCGAAATCCCACTGCGGGCCCCTCCCGTTCCCGTACGGAACAACACCTTCCCCCGTACGGCCGTCCCTCCCACTGCCTTCCCCCAAACCCCCTCCGGCGCCGCTCGTTTCAAACCCAATGCGAGCCGCAAAGAGCTTGTCCACGCGGCTACAGCCAGCTCTACCAGCCTCAGCGGTGACAGCTTCGAACAGGGCGCGCGCATGGGCCAGGCCCTCTTGGACCAGCTCGAGAAGGACTATACCGTCTCGTCATCATCGTCCAAACGGATCAGCTTCCATGCTGGACGAGCAGGCTTCGGGTCCCGCCCGTCCACCCCCTCGCGCACGCCCAAAGGCTCGAAACAAGCCAGCCTCCCCGCTACGCCCCCCTCGTCCTCCACGGCCGCTCCCTTGCCCACCGAAGACGAAGCGCACGAGCACGCAAAGTACCTCCGCTCCGCACACCTGAATCGTACCGTTACCCTCTCGGGCCAGTTTCCCGACCGCCCCCTGCGGGTATCCTACGCCGAAGTTGGCGACCCTTCCGGCCACCCTGTGCTGATTTTCCTCGGGCTCGGGTGCGTGCGCTACCTCATCGCGCTCTTTGATGACATCGCTCGCGCGTTTAGCCTGCGGCTGATCTGCATCGACCGGTGGGGGCTGGGCCATACGGACGAGGTGGCACGCGATCGTAGAGGGGTGATGGATTGGGCGGTGGTGGTGGAGCGTGTACTGGACGAGATAAAGGTGGCCAAGTTTCAGGTGGTGGCACATAGCGCAGGGGCACCGTATGCGCTGGCATGTGCGATCAAGATGGAGGAGAGGGTGAGGGGGAAAGTATATCTGCTGGCGCCGTGGGTAAGCGCGGATATCGATGGAGGTGAGCCCTGTGACCGGATGCATACTGACCATAGCTGACGACCAGGACAGGCTACAAGTGGTTAAAATGGGTGCCCAACGGCGTGATCAAGTCGGCCACTGCTGTAGATTGGCGCTTGCAGACATACCTCCTCGGCAAGCCCCCTCCCCTCACTTACAAACCCTTAGGGTACAACGCCCACGCCCACGCCCGCGCCTCGTATCACTCCAGCTCTCACTTTCCGCAATCCCATACTCATTCCACCCCCCCAGCCCACAGCGGGCGCAGCACCACTCCCACGCCATCGTCCGAGGAGGAATGCTTGTACAGGGAGAGCAAGTCAGCGAACTCGAGCGTAGCAACCCCCCCCGTTCGCGCGTCGGGCCTGGTGCGCAAGGCGTCAAAGATATTCGGGCAGCGGTCGAAGGATACGATCGGGCAGGGGCATGACGAGGGGCCAGTCGGGGGCGGGGGGTTGGACGGTCATGGGTATACCGGGGAGGGGGAGGGGGCGGGGGTGGGGACAGGGCAGGGGCCGAGGGTGAAGACGCTGCGCCGGTCGATCGCCAACCTGCGGACTCATTCGGACGTCGTAGCAACGTCAAACTACTCGAAGGGTGGGGTGTTCTCACCGCCGTCGCCGCCGTTACCACGCTTGTCGCAAGCTGCTTCTCAGGCGGACCTGGAAAACGGAGGGCATGACGAGGAGGGCCCAGATACTGAGCGGATCAACTTTGGCTTGGGAGAGGGTTTCGACTCCCTCTCGAGCAACCTGCGTATCGCCCTCCCTCCCTCCGTCAAGATCACCCCGTCCCACACCTCCCTCCTTCATACCGCGTCCAACTCATCCCTCACAGGAGCCTCCACCTGCACCTCCTCTACATCCACCACTGCATCTACAGACCGCCCGAAGGCGCCCACCGGCGCCGCCTTCACACTCGCGCTGACGCAGGCCTCGCACGCCGAGTGCGAGCCCGGTACGACCTCGGACCTCCTATCGATTGTTCTGAATCGTGACGCCAAGCCGTGGGGGTTCAGCTACACGCAGGTGAAGCAGCCCGTGCGGATCTGGTACGGCACGGAGGACGACAGGATCTCGGAGAAGAGCATGAGGTGGATGGAGCGGTGCATGCAGGATGTGGAGCTGGAGGTGGTCGAGCGGGAGGGGCACGGCCTGTTGAGTAGCGTGAAGGTGATGTGGGAGGTGTTTGAGAGTCTTGGGAAGGAGGCGAGGGTGTGGAAGAGGGAGGAGCAATCGTGATACGCTATGGATCCTGTGCTGGAGATGACAGATATATATATGTATAAAGAAGCAGAGATTTAAGGTATAAACCTACCAACAGTGTGGTTTATGTGGTGCGTGACCATTACGGCATAGTGTTACGTAACATGTCACGGTCTCATGTCGTGCGCGAGGCGAGGGGCGAAGGCACTTGAAGGGGGTGCTGTCTATGCATGCATATCCTTCTTCTGGGATTCAGACTACATATACTGTCCGCTCCACTACCCACACCGCACACACCCACACCCACACTGCACCCCCACCGCCGATCTGAAACAAGTCTTGTAACACATCTCCACATCCCGCACCCGACGCTACATCCCCCCCTCCCCCTTCCCTGTCCTCGTCCGCGAGGACAAGAGCAGGGACGCCCCGGCATGGCCTACTCCCTCGCCACTCCCCAGTCCATGACTCACACCCTGTCAAGCACATCGTCCGCCTCGACGTCCACCCTCACCCCCCGCCCCAGCAACCTCCCGGCCCCGCTTGACACCTCAAACGCCGCCGGCAGCACCAGCGGGATCCCAAGCGCGAGTACTAGCGACAACAGCAACAGCAGCAGTGCACAACCACCCACCTTCTCCCGCCCAGGCCTACGCGTCGACACGGGCTCGCTCCCGTTCCCCTACCCTCGTGCACGGTCAAACACGACCACTGCCGCTCTCCCGCCTTCCTCCCCCTACACCACCACATTCCCACCCCCGCGCTCGTCCTCCCCAGGCGCGTACTTCTCCCCCCACCAGCCCAACGGCCCCGCCCAAAGCAGCGCCAACGTCTACACGCCGTACCCCACGCGTAGCTTGTCGGCACACTCCAGCCCAGCGAGCCCGGGGGACAGGAACGACGTGGCGATGGTCGTGAGGGGTCTTCGAGGACAGTCGGCCCCGTCACCCCCTCCACCGCCGCCTCCGCCGAAATCTGCGAGTCGGGCACGCGCAAGTACGTCTCCGGAGCAGCAAATGTCGGCGACGGTGGGCGGGATGACGGGTGGTGCGGGGTATGCCGAGGGCTCGGCGTCGGGTGCGGGCGCGGGCGCAGGTGTCGGGACGGGACCGTATGGAGGGGAAGTCTGGGGGCCACCACCGGGGGCCTCAGCCGTTGGCTGGGTCGATCCCCGGACACTCGTAGACGAAAAGACGGTCAAGACGATCTCGAACGCCGTCAAGTCGTCAAAGGACGAGGGGGATACCTTGGACATGAGCCGGCTGGATATACGGCGGATAGGGGATGGGATGGTGGAAATGTTTCATGCGGGCGTCGGGAGGCAACACAAGGGCGTTTGGAGGTAAGTCTGTGGTTGGATGCGACACACCACGGCCTTGGGCTAGGTCAGAGAGCAGAGATGCCAAAGACGACATACTGACAGAGACGGGCGGGTAGACTGGCGCTGTCGTACAACTTACTGAAGGACGGGTCCATCGCTGACTCATTCATGAAACTGAGCCGGCTACGGTATCTCAACCTCAAGGGCAACTCTCTCACAAAGTTCCCCCATGCTGTGAATTTTTTTTTTCTTTTACTTCGCCCCAACTGTACTTGGAGATGGAGATGAACTGACACCCCCCGCAGATCACCCAAATGCCAGCGCTGGAGATCCTTGACATGTCCAAAAACAAGATCACCTCTTTCCCCGAGGCCCCCGGCCGGCTCGTACAGCTCAAGGTTTTGTCGCTCACAAGCAACAAGCTGTACTCGCTCCCGAGCTATCTCGTCGAATTTACAGAACTGAAGGTGTTCAAGGTGGACCAGAACCCAATTGAGTGGCCTGTGAGTTGACTGGCACAGATTCGACATCGCCAACTGACGTGTCCATGCAGCCGAAGAGTATACTTGGGTCGCTCTGCGAGCCTGTCCCGCCCAGGCCGAAGGCCAACGGGCACTCCGAGGATGGCAGGGCGGAGAGGCCCAAGGATGACGACCTGCGGCCGTGGATAGATGCGATGAAGCGGTGGATGAAGGAAAGGACGTCTGATTCGGGGGCGTTGCTGGGCCAGAGCCGGCCCGAAGAGGATGCGTATCTTGCGTCGGAGTGAGTTGGCTCGGAGGGCCATCGCTTTGTTCACGACATGAGCTGATATCACATGAGCAGGGAGGAGCCGTACAGCGCTACATCGTTCGACACTCCGCCGAGCGCCCGCCAATGGCCTGGCCAAGACTCGCCAATGACCGCGCCCTCCTCGCAAGAGACGATACGGCGCACCGCGCCCCCGCGAGACGAGCCCGGCTTCCCATTCTCCCAGCGCAACCTCTTTGCGACCTTCTCGGAAGACTCGCTCCTCCGCTCCGCCTCTCCCTACGGGTCCACCACCTCCCCGCGCCCGACTCATACGCGGGACCACTCGGCGTCGTCGTATGCATCCCCGCCGTCTGCGTCTACCGACGCGTCTTTCCACTCGCAGGCGCATTCGCGTAACCCGTCGTCGAATTTGCCGCCAGTGGCGACCCCGCCTGCCCCGGGTTCTCAGGGCCACTCGCGCGGGGCGAGCTACACTCCCGCGCAGAGGATGAGTGGGCAGCTGACAGCGAAGAAGTCGCTGCCCGACTTGAGGCAGAGTCATGCCAAGATCATAAGTGATCGCCGGGGGGATGCGGCAGGGGAGGTGGCGATGCCAATGGATCTCGGGATCACGGTAGCCCGGGGGACGTTCAACGTCGGTGGGCGGGTGGATATGGTCAAGTCGCCGACGACGGGCCGGATGGGGGGCGAGCTGTCGCGCATGCTCGACAGGAAGTGCTCGGTGGATGCGCTGCCCGGGTTGCCTGGGGACGCTGCGCCGGGAGATATGCCAGACAAGGGATCGCACGCGCAGGACGGGCCGTTGATTGACGAATCGCGCAATTCGTACTTCCGGCGCTTGTCCACCCTCCCCTCCTCCACTATATCCAAGGCGATCCCGCCCTCCTTGCTGCGTTTTATTGACGCGATCCGTGGCATCCTCTTCGCGCTCTCGCAGCTCCACTCGGCGCTGCGGCAGTACCTCGTTTTCGCCGTAAACGAGCGCGTCTCGAGCATGTTTGCGCGCGTGATGGAGCCCGCCGGGACATACATGAACAAGCTCATCAACGCGCTCGACCGGTTCGACTCAATGTCCCGCCGGGGCACGCCGCCGCCCCAGGCTATCCGGGGAGTCTTTGACGCCACAAAGGAGAGCGTCGCGGTGTTTGGCAAGGTCACCGCCGTGCTGAAGATGCAGGTGCCCGCGATGCGCGGGAACGACTCACGCTATACACGGACGCTCCTCGTCAACATCTATGGCGCGATGGCTGAGGTCGCGAGCTCATGGCAGGTGATGGCGGGGTTGATGAGCGAGATCAAGATGCTTCTCGTGGTGGATGGTGGTGCGGCTTTACGAGGCGGACCTGGGGTGGCTGGCGGGGCGCCCGTCGGCGGGCAAAAGATGGTGGCCACAGGCTCGTTCACGGGGCGCACCCCCATTTCCCCCATCATCGAGCGTCATGAGTCCCACTCCCCGCAGTCTCAACTCGGCACCTCCCCGCTCAACCTCTCGTACTCCGCCGGAGGGGAGCAGGGCTCTCCCACGCTCAACAGCGAGGGCCGGCGGAACGTCGGGGCCGGGCGCTCGCGCCGCCAGGCTGGGTCGTTTTCCAGCCAAGACGTCGAGCGGGGGATGATGATGGGGTCGCCGAGTGGGCCGCGTACGGGCGAGATGCAAGCCGAGGGGGGGATTGCGGCGTACCAGCGGCACAGGCCGAGCGAGTCGGCGCACATGGTGCTTCCGAAGCAGCAGGAGAAATCAGAGACGGAAGAGGAGGACAGGGAGGAAGGGGGGCAAGGGACGCAGTTGCCGGTGGTGCCGTTCAGCACGACGTCGCCGAATGGGACGTCGTCGACATTCCCAAACAGCCCGCCGGATATGCAAATGGCGTTGCCGAACGCGCCTTTCATGGGGCGTACTACCTCGTCGCCGTACGGGCATCACCCGTCGTCGTCCTCTGGCTCGAGCCACGCCCTCTCGCTTGCGTCGGGGGTGCATCACCCGTCGCGCAAGCTATCAGTCGACGTCCGCCCGCCGACACCGGCGAGCGCCACGCTCTTTGACGAGGATCTGCTGGACGTGATAGAGACCGCCACCGACGCGGCGTTTACTTCGTGGCTCAAGCTTGCCGAGGAGGTCGGCGCGAGCTCCCCGCACTTCGCCAGTGGGCCGACGCACACTCACGGCAAGACGAGCTCGCAGGGGAGCACGTCGAGTCACCTCGAACTGGCGCGGGTGGCATTCCCCCCGTTGACGCCGATCGACAACCCTCGGAGGCCATCGACCATCTCGGCCAAGCACCACGCCGAGCTGCTCCATCTTCTGTCCGTCGCCGAGCAGATCACCACAGCTCTGCGCGAGTCTCTGATGGGGCTCCGCGCGGACCCGATGGCGTACGCTACTACCACACTCCCTGACGACGCCCAGTCGTTCATCAAGATCGTCGTCAAGGTATCCGAGCTCGTCAAGACCCTCTCGGCGGGGCACAGCTTCCCGCCAGAGGTGCGCCAGGCGCTCGGACGGCTCACTCAGGCAACGAGGGAATGCGCGATCCTCATTCAGGTATCGTCCCTCCGCCCAGGAAATGTAACCCCCGCACCGATCCCTCCGGCGTCAGGCCGCTCAATGTCCCCCATACGGCCGGGGTACCCAGAGTCTTCCACCGAGGACTTGGCGCACCACCCGCCCTCGTCGGCGACGTACTACTCTCACCAACAGTCATTTGACGGTGGCCGTGGCGCGCAGGGGGTGCAGGGACACGGGCATACGCCATCCACGGGGTTGAGGGGGCTGCAGCTCCCGAGCAGGCAGCTAGCGCTTGGGCGGAGCAGGTCGACGAACGCGATGCCTATTGCTATCCCCATGCCGATGCCGTATGTTGGGGGACAAAGTGTGGGGGGTGGGGGTATTGGTGGGAGTGGCGGAGGGAGGGAGCCACCGCGCAGCGCACAGGCTAGTCAGGTGGCGTTCTGATGGGGAGCTGAGGGGTGATGGGGGGTGGCACTGGGTGGTGTGCGGGGTTTGAGGAGAATTATGGGCTGTGGTTCGTAGAATTAACGACTAGCTATGAATTCTTAATGACAGGTTCTACTGGAATTTATGGGGCCAGTGTTGGAGGAGGTGGTTATACAGATACACTACCGGTTCTTGGCTGGAGTCAGGTCGAGAGAGGAGCTGGTTGGGGACCATCGTCTGTCTAATCTGTTATACATGCACAACGCAACGTAGCCCATGCAATCTAAGAGTTGTTGATGCTACAGTTATCACGGCTTGCCCCCCAGGGGGTCACTGTTAATGGCACCTGCCACTTTGGCCTCTTGCTCCAGCTGCTCTGGACTGTAGCCCAACTCGTCAGCTCCAATCGCACCAACGCGACACCAGTAAACTCACGACTTCCACACATCCTTGGCCGCGTGCATCAGCTCATAAAGCTGCCCCACCTGCTCCTTGCTCAACTTTTCAAACGCATCCGCATCCAATTTCCTCCCCTTCCATGCCACCGAGTCTCCCTGTATGGTTCCGTCTGACCGGACCAGGGACCCCTCGATCTCGTCCAGGTACAGCTTCCACTGCGAGAGGAAGCCGATGATGTGCAGAGGGTTGTCGGTGGTGCGCGTGAGGCGGAACTCGGACTTGACGTACGAGTCGCCCATATAGCGCATCTCCACGGGGAGCAGTCGGTGGGCGCGGAGCAGTCGGCGGTAGAGACTATATGGAGGTTGACACGTCAGGTGGTGGAGGGCGGGGTGGCTGCGAGGCGGGGGTGCAAGAAGGGGCGTACGGGATAGGAGGGATGAGCTGGAGGGCTGCCTGTGAGATTGAGGCCGGGAGGGAGCCGGATGCGCTGGCTAGACGCGTGAGGGATGCTCTCATTGTGGGTGATGTCGTTGTGAGATGTGGCCTGGCAATGGATGAAGAGAAGATAAAGTGGGATGAGAGAGATGAATGATGATGGCTGAAGATGCTCGCTGGAATCGCAAGTGATGACGTGTACACTGGCTATTTCGGCCGACCAGCACGGACGGTGACCCATCGGTGACTCGCATTTATTTATTACCGTGTTCTTTTGCTCTTCCTCCAGCTCTGTCCTATATTCACAGCCCACCAGCACCCCCCCCACACACCGTCCAGGCCGCCCACTACCACAGACTCCACCATGGTCAGTACCTCTCACCTTCGCCCAAAGCACACTATACATGCCGTCACTGTGGCCCCTCCCATCCGCAGTTCATCCTCGCGGCACCGACCAAGACCACCATTCTGTCCCGTACCCCGCATCAACAAATGCTTTCGAGCCAATCAGTTGACACCTGTATGGCCCCCTCCTTAACAGATTCGACAACTTCGCCCCGCTTCTGCTCTATCCAGGACTGCTCTTCGGTCCACCATCCCCTCTGCTCGCCCGCTGGCATTCAGCATGACTCTGCGCAACTACGCTGCTACCCCCGCAGGGATCGAGAGGATCAAGGTGAAGAACCCGGTGGTGGAAATTGACGGTGATGAGATGACTAGGATCATTTGGAAGAAGATCAGGGAGGAGGTGAGCTGGCTTTGATGAGATGAAAGTGATCTGCAGCTTGGCTCTAGTAGCTGACAGTGGGCCCTGCAGCTCATCCTGCCTTATGTGGACGTGGATCTCAAATACTACGATCTGGGAATGGAAAGCCGAGACGCTGTAAGCTGTTGTAACTGTTACCATGTCCTGCAAGTCCGAGCACAGCTCATATTATCACACAGACCAACGACCAGATCACCATCGACTCGGCCAACGCCATCAAGAAGTACTCTGTAGGCGTCAAGTGCGCTACCATCACCCCGGACGAGGCGCGTGTCAAGGAGTTTGGCCTCAAGGAGATGTGGCGAAGCCCCAACGGCACTGTCAGTTGTTACGTTCTCGCAGATGCACTCGCGACCACCTGGCGCATGCGCATTACCGGTGACTGACGTAAAGTGCTGTTTGGCGTAGATCCGCAACATCCTGGGAGGAACTGTCTTCCGCGAGCCCATCATCCTTGACAAGATCCCCAAGCCCGTTCCAGGATGGACCAAGCCCATCTGCATTGGCCGCCACGCCTTTGGCGACCAGGTGCGTCCATTCGCCATTCACTACCAGGCGCCGTATCCTCCCTGACCTGGCTCGCCGGGGCACCTCAGTACCGCTCCACCGACTTTATCGCCCCAGGCCCAGGAAAGCTCACGCTCACCTTCGCCCCCGAGGATGGCAGCGCGCCCACCGAGATGAATGTGTATGACTTCAAGGGAAAGGGTGTGGCGCTTGCCATGTACAACACGGAGGAGAGCATCTACGGGTTTGCGCACGCGAGCTTCAAGATGGCGTTGAGTAAGAAGATGCCGCTGTTCATGTCCACCAAGAAGTGAGTATATGCGCGCCTATGTGTCAGTTGGCTGTTAAGCTGATGCAATGTGACAGCACGATCCTGAAGAAGTACGACGGGCGATTCAAGGACATCTTCCAAGAGGTCTACGAGTCGTGAGCCACGTTCCCGTATCTAGATCCATCCTAGAAGACTAACGCATGCCTCTGCAGCACCTACCAATCCGAGTTCGAGAAGCTCGGCGTGTACTACGAGCACCGATTGATCGGTGAGTTCGTGTGCAGCCCACCACACGTTGCTAGCGAGCTAACCCGCGGGTCATCTAGACGACATGGTGGCCCAGGCTATCAAGTCTTCAGGCGGGTTCGTCTGGGCTTGCAAAAACTACGATGGTGACGTTATGGTGTGTCTACCTCCTCTTCCCCTCTGTGCATAGAACGAGCTGACCAAACTTTCTGCACACAGAGCGACATCCTTGCGCAGGGCTTCGGCTCCCTCGGCATGATGACCTCTGAACTCATCACCCCCGATGGCAAGACCATGGAGGCGGAGGCCGCGCACGGCACCGTAACCCGCCACTACCGCCAGTACCAGGCCGGGCAGGAGACCTCCACTAACCCTGTCGCGTCCATCTTTGCGTGGACGCGTGGGCTCGCCTTCCGCGCCAAGCTTGATGGCACGCCCGAGCTTGAGAAGTTTGCAAAGAGCCTGGAGGAGGCGTGCGTGGAGGTCATCGATGCGGATGGTGTGATGACCAAGGATTTGGCTTTGGCGATGAAGGGCAAAGAGATGACGAGGGACGACTGGGTGACGACGGACGTGTACATGAAGAAGGTGAACGACAAGCTGGTGCAGAAGCTCAAGAGTGCGTAAGGAGGCGAGATGCGTGTGGCATCAAGTAGACGATGACAGTCTCGGGCTCATGGTATGCATCTTATATGGCATAAGTTCGAGGCGTTGGTCGGGGCACGTAGTTGCCTCACCTTCCTTGTCTTGCTGGTAATAAGCAGACGACGACGGGGGGCGAAGAGAGTGCGACGAACGAGAGACGACCGAGATTTTGAAGCAGCAGTGGGCGGGCACAGATGTGCGAGTCGCCGGATATAACACCGCATCGTGCCAGAAGTCAGCCCTTATTCTTCCTGTCTACGCTTGGAACATTGTCACGATACCATATCTCGCCCCTCCTCGCCATCCACACAATGTCCCAATGTACCACTCCAGACACTTCCCTCCAGCACCCCACCATCATTCCTTGGGTCGTCAACTTTCCCCTCGACGACCTCGTCTTCCGAACTAAGGCAGAAAGCACCAGGGCGCTGACGGCGCGGACCTTCATCCGGTTCTTCGAAGCCCCACATCACGGGATTCGAGTGGTGTCCGACCCTTCGGTCAACACCAGACTACTAGAAGCACTGAACGGAAACGTACAGGCAAATGCGCCTGTACCTTCCAATGAGCTGGATGCCATGACGAAAGCCCGGGCGGATGCTAGAAAGGCGAAGATCGACAGCGAGGCAGATGTTGATGGTGATGGCACTCAACTTCTTCTCGTATACATCCGTCGCCATTGAAGTGGGACTTCCCTCCGAATTTCACGGGTTGTGGAAAATGAGCGGGAACACCAGGGATAGCGGCGCCTCCGACTGGGTTTTCGAGGCTGATGACGGCGCCCCACAGGCGATCATAGAACTAAAACTGCTGTCAGTGCTGACGGCGGCAGTCAATCCGGAGCCGTCTGGGGACGACGACGAGGATGAGCGTGAAGAGGCTGAAGATGTTGCAACGGGAAAAGTGCATCTGGTGTTGAGGTTGCCGCAGCTGGTATCGGCGTGTGAGAGGAAAGAGGGGTTGAGGCTAGTCCTCACGGAGAACGAAAGCGGAAAACTGAGGTTGAGCATTCTTGACGAGAATGGCAATCCGGATAAGGGAATGACGCATTGGGCGTACGGATTGGCCTAGGTGAGCTCTCAAAAATTCGACTGGTGACGTCTGGTGATTCTAATGTCCCTCCCTATATAGCTATGGGAGCAACTACAGGTCTACAAACTTGAGCTCGTCACTCTGAGCTCATGAGGTCCAGACATGAGCGCTATAGGGATCATGTAGGGGGTGATGGGAGAGGTTGAAGATGCAGTGGGGCGGAGTGAGGTGAGCAACCCGCGATCACCGCTGCGCGGTGTATGCTCTCTATGCTGTGATGTTGGATTGGGACTGATGAACAAGACAGGAGCAGTACAGCAGGAGAGATGTGAGCGACAACTGTCAAGTTTCGAGAGCGAGGAAGCCTTGGAGGAAGCCATCAGCGAAGCAGTATCAATGCTGTCACAGGGTCCTTTGGCATCGAGCTACCTTATTTTGCTCTGCTGATGACCTGCCGGGGTGTCTTAAACGTTCTGTAGAGGTATATGGACACATGCATGGTACTCTGAGCCTAGATAAAAAAGGGTGATTCATATGGCGCACGCCCGTCTCACACAACACTGATACGACTTTCTTTCTTCTTTCTTTCTCAATCAAGCGAACAACAATAACAACAAGTAGTTCCGACAGTTTCAACCGCATATACGCCATGTGCGTAGGCTTACGGAGAAATCTGAAGCTGCAGGCCCTCAATCCTGGTTGTCTGCCAGTGGATAGGGCCGTCCCCTTCCTCGGGCTCTAGCTCTATGGTCCTCTTGCGCATAGGCGTCGGCGGACATTGGGCCTCCGGAGACAAGGCAGAGAGCTCGGCCTTGGCGGTCAGGATGGGCGACCCGTCAGGAGAGCCGCAAACAGCAGAAGAGGCGGCGGAGGTTTCGGCGGAGGAAACCACAGACTCGGATCCCCAGTCCGGGTTGTTGGCCTGCGCCTTCAAGGCGTCCAGGATATCGTCACGGCTGCGCACAGCACAGAACTCGCCAAAGGACGAACAAATCTTGCTAGCCATTTTTTGTCTTGGTTGGTTGGTAGTGGTTTGGGTTTGGTCTAGCTTTTATTCACAAGAGTATGCAGCACTTGCTCATTGGTGCAAAGGGCAGGCTGAAGAAAAGAGGCGGAAACCACATTCCGCTCTCTCTTTTATGCTCGACATGGTATGTATCCGATTTTCGCTTGACGTCCCCCACCCCGTTCCCCCACCCTCTGTCAGATCCAGAAGCTTCGGACAGAGGGCACCGGGAAGATGCTGGAGTCAGGCCCCGGATGGGAGCCCCATCGTCGGATAGATGATACAATCGCATAATGAAGACAGGAGCGAGCCGAGTCAGCCGGGAAGCATAGAAGATTTGTCGTGGGAATATATATAGAAGACCCTCATTCTTGGTCTGGGATCATGAGAACTGTCAGGGAAGGGATGTCAGGCACATCAGACTGTCTGAGGAGGCGTGCGGATACAGTATTGGTCAGAGGACCCGGCACGCTAACGCTTCAGGATTGTCCGGCCCGGACCCCAGTGTTGACCTGCCCTTCACCACCTTCCGCCGCCAACAGCTTAAAAGAAAGGCTCACAGATTCCTATCCCGGAAGATAGGGAATTGCCTTTCCCATGACGGCGAGAACCCCCCTAAATGGGAAAGAAAATGTCCGCGGCAGGGATCAGCCGACGGACCGTAAAGTGTACCATCTCAATCATGGGAACTACCACACCCAAGGGATGTGAGAAACACCATGTAAGTGGGATCAGCTGATAGATGAAATGACGAGAGCGCCATACACGTGCTTGCTCGGAAGGTGAGCACAATCTACCTCCAATATTTTTACGGCCGAAGGATGTTCGTGGGTTCAGCAGCGCCCTCTCCGCGGGGCTATCCGCGGGACTCCATAAAGACTGCCATAGCTGTACAAATTCATAGTGCATCAATCACCCATTATTTGTAGTGTGCATGCAACAGCTCTATCGTGGCAAATCCTACACCAGGAAGTTGACCTCCTCGTCGCATTTGCTCCGGTGACCGACACAAGTCAAGACATAGTTTCATGAAGAAGAGGCGGAGCCCCGCAGTGAACCGACCCAGAACCAGCTGGCTTCGAAGCCTGGGATGCACAGAAGACTATTTGCCTTCTACGTGCTTATGTACACTACCACCATACCTGGCGTCCGTCGCGTCCGTACGCTGCATATACCGTCCACGCAAGCACGCACGCATGACAGGAAACACACCAGTCCATGCGCTGACGATGTGTCCAGCTGGAACGTCCGGGAGGCGGAGCTGTATCGCGGCCCACTGGCACAGCTGCAGGGCGGGGCGGTGCCGTTGGTGTACGGCTCGTTCGAAGGGGCCATGTGCCTGAGCTTTGGTATCCACGGCGGGTTCGAGATCTTTGTCGAGTTGATGGAGGATGTCGGGGAGCCGGCAGATGGAGGGAAGGAGTTGCGGGATCTTCCGATCGAGGATAAGTGAGTGTCATCTCCGGAGAGGATGACTAGCCCGGCGCTGATTAACGCTTTTCAGGCTCGCGATTGCAGACCTTTAGTACCAGCTGCATGCCGTCCGAGTCCTCCACAGGGACGTCGAGCCACGGCACATCCGTCGACGCCCAGATGGGCGGTTTGCGCTGATCGACTTTGATTCCTCGAGGGAGGTTAGGCGCGGTGGCGAAGGAGACAAGCAGCTGGCATCTGAGGAGCGTCGTGTGAGACAGATGCTGGGATTGCCCAACCGCCCAGTGCCCACCAGGATGGCCACTACGTTGTATAATCAAATCGAGGATGTACGATCGAGTGTAGATATCATGGGGGTGGGTATGGGCCCGTTATTGGGGTTTGCGTGAATGGGCTGATTTTTTAGGGAGGAGGGATGAGAGTTGTACAATACCGCATATAGCATACGATAGGAAACCATACCCCTTGTACAAAACGCAGCTTCTGCCATCCCCTGTACACCAACTAAAAGGGCCTCAATCCGACTCCTGTAGCTCACATTGGTGCTGCATACTCAAGGGGTGATCAGTTCCATCCCGGACATCCGATTGATGTATTCCCATCTATGTGGGGGATATACTGACAGGCTCAAAGCAGACATGGGCGATTCGTGACATCGTGATGGGTGAGGGACAATGGTGTAGCATCTGGGGGGGGTGGGTTGATTACCCTACGGCCTGGGTGACCTTGGGCTGTGGCGGTAAGAGTTGGTGTGGTGTGGTGATAGGAAGGAAGGATAGAAAGGTGAGGTCTGAGGGTGTTATGCAGATGTATATCTATATGGTTCTGAATTGGTAAAGTATGTATGTGGTATTAGATGGAGCGATATGAAGTAGGTGTATATATGGCAATCCTTGTCCCCTCCAAATGTCCGGTCTCCAGTCGTGATGTCCCATGTTCTCCGCGTACAATGCTCATGCATGTCAAGACGAGCGGCCACGACAAGACGGTATGCGTGTCCTTCTACACATATCCCACCGCACACCAACCTGGTGCGCCTCAGTTGCGCTCCACTCCCCAGACAGCCACCGCGCCGTCCTCCCCAGCACTGATCATCCTCCCCTCTTTCCAGGTCACGTCAAACACAGCCCCCTCCCCATGCCCCTCCAGCGCCTTCAGCGGCCGCACCGTGAGACCCCCTCCCCCTGCCTCGCCCATGCTTGGGCTCGACGCCCGCGCAAAGTCCCTCGGCGGATAATACGCCGGCGACGCTGCCCGCCGCCCTTCTTGCTCGCCTGCTGCGATGCCGCCCAGCCCAGAGGAGAGCAGCCCGCTCGCGTTCGACGGTCGGCGGGCGGTGGCCTGCGCGAGGGCACCCGCGTGGCGGGAGGTGGTGTGCCCCTCGCGGTCCCAAATGTAGACGGAGCCGTCTTCGGACCCGCCGACGATGAGCGAGGCCGAGTAGGCAAAGCTGCATCGTATGAGGTTCTTCGCAGTGTTCTGGTGGCCGGTGTAGCGATAGATGTTGCGTTGCTGCAGTCATGTGAAGAGGGTAAGCCAGCAGCCTCGAGGGACACGAAACATCATGCAAACACACCATTCGGAGATCCCAGAGCCTGTTGGAGTTGTCCTTGCATCCCGCGAGGATGTACTTGCCTTCCTGGTCAAACTCGACAGACGTGATCTCTCCGAGGCAGCCCGTCATTGTGCTGATGCAGACGCCGCCGACAGCATCCCACAAGCGCACGTGCTTGTCTTTGGAGCTATTCAACACGTGGATCAAGTTGGCAAGGTGTCCGTCTCGTCCATGTTGCCTGGCACTCCCACTCACCCTGACGCCAACAGGTTTCCCGTATAGTCGAATGCAACCGCCAGCGTGCTCTGGCTGTGGCCAGAGAACGTCCGGATCAGCTTGGATGTCTCAACATCCCACGATCGCAGGATCCTGTCGTAAGACGCCGAGACGACTTGGTCCTGTCAGATATACGGCAAATCAGCAGAGAACACATAAAGCCCTTCAGGCGATCTGCACACCCACCTCGCGATTCGGCCGCCACTTTACGCTGTACACATCCCCGCCATCACCCTCCAGCACACCACGGCAATCACCGTTGGCGACGGACCACAGCCTGATCGAGCCGTCGCCAGAGGCACTGGCAATCGTAGAGCCTGAGACGGAGGCCTCGCAGCCCCATACGCGCGAGGTGTGACCTGTCAAAATGTGTTGGAGCGTGCCGTCCTCAGTGGAGAACACGCGAAGGGTGGAGTCACTGGTGGCGCGGGTGTTTCAAAGTTAGCTCGACTACGTCGGGGGTCCTGGGGGAAGCGCAACTGACCTAGAACCGCTGACACCGAGGTGACCGGTGATTCCTATGAGGTCTACGGTCTTAACATTGGCGGTATGCCCTCTGATAAGCATCCTCAGAGTATTGGGCAGGTCAAGCGGCCTATAATCTTGTAAAAGCCTAGGCATGGGACAATCGTTAGCCATTTTCAATATGGCAAACGGCAGCGTGTCACGCACGAGGAGATCTTGACAACATCGTCACTCCGCCTTCCCACCTGCGAGACTTGCCAGGCCGCTGCCTGCCGAAGAAGCGTCCTCAGTCGGTCCGGGGGGACGTATCTTCTTTCCCGGCCTACATTGCACATCAGATTTGGTCTCCAGTCACAAACAACATGCCTGGCACACGCACCCTCTCCGCCGCGCTCGGCATCCATGAGCTCCTTCCACACGCCGACCAGCCTGTCCCTCTCTGGTCCTACACCCGCCCAGTCTCGGAACGTAGGTGCGTCGTGGACTGTAGATGCAGATGTGAGGTATGAGAGTGAGTAGAAGTCGTATGGGACGGGCTGGTAATGCTCGAGCGGTTTCAGACGCTTCTGCAGTAGGTTGAAGGCTTTCTGCGACTCGCCTGAGGTGCTGTCAGCGTTCACGGACAGCAGCAAGTGAGTATGAACGGCAACTCACGGTTCTCTACGTGCTCGAGGAACTGTTGTCGATAGACCAAGTAGAGAAACGCTTTCTGCGTCTGTGGGCGTAGCAGTCCAGGCCGAGTGACCAAACCCTCGATCGACGCCCAGTCGCCATCTAAGTGCAAGTGGCATGACCTCGCAAGTCAGTCGGCGACATCACCCGTTGACAGGCTAGGCCACGCAGGCGCTCACCCAGTATCGCCCGCTCCACATCCTCCACATGATCTTCCTGTGTCGTCCCATCTCGTCCCCTGCCGAGGACCTCTTCGTGCCATATCCTAGCAGCCGCGGGTACGCCTCGGGACTCGAGGTACTGCCCAATGAGCAAGTCGATCTCCTGTCGGAGCCGCAGTACACAGGCGATCAGCGCCGAACCGGGGAGATATCTCTGCCTGCACAGAGCCCACCTGGTCAAAGGCCACCTCGTCAACGACGACGTCCTCGAGTCTGGGCGCTTTGTCGCGCTGCCGCGCTGTGGCTAGCGGGCGTGAATCGGTTGTGGGGGCGAGGAGACGCGAGGGACCAGCACCGTTCGTGGTGGTAACGGCGGTTGGGATGGTAGACATTGTGTGTCTGTACTGGGGCTAGCTGGGCGATGGTGATGTACTGCCGCTCTGCCGTGTCTTGCATGTGCATTGCCTTGAATGCATTGCAAACAGACATAGATCACCCAGCGGAACACTCTGCGACGGTCCGGTCCGCCCGCATCATCATCACTATGTTTAGCCTGGCCTCGGCTGATTACAACTGGGCTCATAATGTAATCCCGGACCCCAGTCTGTAATGCGAACCGGTCCCCAATAGCAACGCCGAGCGGCAAGTTAGGCGCGGGCATGTGCCTTAGCGAGCCTAACCTGCCGCCCCTCGCTGCGGGGGAGCCGGCGCCGGCCGCAGATGGGGGGGACGATGGGGGAGGCCAAACCGACAGCCGTGTGTCGGTGATGATGGAGCGGCTTGTCCGCATGCGTATGTGCTCAAGTTCCATTGGCCAGGCCTGACGCTGTGTTCTGCCATGACGGGCTCGGTCGGACAGAGGGAGAGCGCGGCAGAGGCTCTTGAACTGGCGGCGATGGCGGAGAGGGGGATCTCCAACATCCGCACCTGTCTCCAATCTAGCGGAGACGGACGTCCGTGCAATGCAAATCATGTCGTAAGCCCGCCGAGAGAGAGGTCGTGTCTCTCCCAGCCCCCCCGCGGGGCAGATGACTCGTGTAACAATAACAGACGGCTATGATAGAAGCGGACTGGGCCGACGTATCGGCCCTATTGGCGATTCCGGCGTGGAGATAGTGATCAGGGCGTTTTGCCGAGGGCGCCGGCAGCCGTCGCAAGAGCGCGACCGGTGGGGATTATTGGAATTTGTTGTGGCTTCTCAGCAAGTGCGATTTGTCTCTGCTCTGGTTCGAGACACTCGAGGCGTCCCAGGCTGCAGCTGCTTCCACGGATACACGGCGGCTTGTCTCTTCCGTTTTCCAATCCTCGAGCGCGCGGTAGTAGATGGCAGCACAGAGAGCATAGACGTATAGATAGACCGATAGACTATAGAGCAGAACGAGATCGCCAGCCTCCCCCCTCCTTATCGCCTTCACACACGGTCCGGTCCCCATGTCGTCCCCAGCCAGCCACCCCGGCTCGCCACCACCTGCTCAGCCACTTCACCAGGCCTGCTCGCAACCCCTTCCACAACGCCCCGCCCCTCAAGCTGCCCCACTCCCCGGTACCCAGCACCACCCCAACGCGACCCCTGCTACCTCCCGTCAACACCGCCCCGAGGTCGACCCCTTCCCCATCCAACTCCATCTCGGCCGCTCGCTCTCACGCGTCCCATCGCAGCACCATTCCCTCCAGCGCCCTCCAACACGCGACGATGGGTTGGACAACATCCCGCCCCCATTACCTGGGTCACCTCTGGCGCTAGCTAGACGGCTGACGGGGGATCCGGACTTGGAGCGGCAGATGGGAGTGAATGATGAGAATGTAGGGCCGCCGCCGGAGGGAGGAAGAGAGGCGTGGTCGGTCGTTGCTTCGGCGTTCTTTGTGTTGTTCTCGATCTTTGGTTTCGGTGAGTGGAGCCTTCTGCTGTAGGCTCCCCCGAGTGTAGCTGACGGAAACTAGTCACGAGCTTTGGGCAACTCAAAGTCTACTACCTCGCCCACCAGCTGTCAGAGTATTCTCAGTCGGACGTCGCGTGAGTGGACTGGGGAGCTGGCTGAGCCCGAGCATGATGGCTTTTTTAAAACTGACGCGACTCTGGACAGCTGGATCGGGACGGTGCAAACGTTCATGACGTTCGCCGGGTCCATCTTTATGGGGCGTTACTTTGATTCCCATGGAGCACGGCTACTCACCATCGTGGCCACCATCTTGTCCTTTGGTGCCCTGGTCGGCCTTGCCTGTGAGCTGCACCTTTATGCGTGACGCATGACACGCTGATTCTAGCTCTATCAGTCTGCAAGGAGTACTACCAATTTTTCCTCGCACACCTCCTGTTTGGGTTCTCCGGGACGGTCATCTACTCGCCGGCGACTGCGATCGCGGGCCACTGGTTCATGCGCAGGAGGAGCACGGCGGTGGGGATCGTGGTCTGTGGCGCTGGGGCTGGAGGTGTGGTGTATCCTGTGGCACTGAAGAAGCTCTTTGAGCGGCTGAGTGAGTGGCCGTGCATGTTGCCTGAGGGGTCTTGAGCCTGGATCGGTATGCTGATGCTGCATCATCGCAGGCTTCCGGGACTCGATCCTTATCATCGCGGGGCTCAGCGGGGCACTTATGCTTCCAGCTTGGTTCTTCCTCAAAGCTCGACTGCCCCCTCGGCACCCGCCACCTTTCAGTGCGCTCAAGGGTCCGTGGAAAGAAGCGCGATACACCTGCCTTGTTGCGGGCTCATGGATGGTCATGCTCAAGTGAGTCGCGGCCTCTTGAAGAATCGGACGAGCGCAAACGGTCGCTGACCACTTGGCAGCCTGTTCACGCCATACTTTAACGCGCCTGTACTCGCCACGGGCAACCACCTCTCGTCGGAGCTCACCTCGTACTCCATCGCCATCCTCCAGGCCGGCTCCTTCCTCGGCCGGGCGGCCTCTGGCTACCTCGCCGACCTGTTTGGCGTCTGGACGGTGTTCGTCCTCTCCATCCTCGGCTGCTCCGTCTCCATCTATGCCTTCTGGGTGCCGCCAGACATCAACGCGCCGACGGCGGTCGTGGGCATGGTGGCGTACGGCCTGTTCAGCGGTGCGTGGTTCGGGCTCGTAGCCGCGAGCTGTGGGTCGATCAGCCCGACGAGGGAGTTTGGTATGAGGCTCGGGATGCTGTGGAGCACGACGTCCATCGCGGCGTTGGCGGGGCCTGTCATCTGCGGTCGTGAGTGATCTGTGGTGTCTCGCCAAGGTACCAGCTTGCCAAAGGAGGGTATTGACCATCACCCAACCAACGCAGTGTTGATCTCTAACCACGGCGGCAAGTTTGAGTATGCCGGGGTGTTTGTCGCGTCGACCCACCTGCTGGGGGCGTTCCTCACCGTGGCGCCGCGAGCGGTAGATGTTGTCGCTGAAGGCTGGCGCAAGGTCCGGGGCAAGGCGTCCAGCAGGTCGTCGGCGGATGAGGAGAAGGAAGTTGTGGAGAGTGCTTCGTGATCGAGGTGGCGAATTGGAGGGCTATATATTGGGCACATGTGGAGTTGCGGAGGGGTATCATGAGGACGCCGTCAAGCATACGTAGAGTCGGAAGTGCAGCTGTTGTACGGATATATATGCTGGACCATGCCTAACCACTATATCCTTTGCCGGGCTTGTGGTCTTGGCAGGAGCCGCCGCGTCAATTCCGACGCCAGACAACCCAACATTCTCGTTGAACGCCTCCTGGCAAGCTTTCTTCTTCCTTGTCAACGACCAGAGCAGCAGCCGACGAGATATATCCTTGTTCTTTGGCAGACAGCGGCGCTATGACGCGCGGCGGGGGTCGCCGCCGCTCTTCCCAGTCGTGTCAGCCGCCGCGCGTCGGGCTCGTCTTGTCTTGCAAGACCCGTCAACACACCACACCCATTCAGCCCGGTACATCTTGACACGTACTACCCAGGCATAGCCCGCCTCCCGTATACATACCTACTGCCTCGGGCCCGCTGAGAAGCCCGCGCACGGTCTGCGTGGCTTTGTTTTTTTCTTGCTGCACCACGGCTGGGGGTTCTTGACGCGATGGCCTCCAAACTGCGACCGCGCTGCGGCAACCCAGTGTTCCTCGGGTTCATGGAGGGTGAGTGCCAGAGTGCCCGCTCCCGCCCACAGCCCACAGGCATCCCCGACGCTGACCGCCGACATAGAGCTGCGCGACGAGGCCCGCGACAAGGGCGCGAAATCCGCCGAGGCGTACGGCAAAGCGTGCCGCGCGATCTCTGCGTGCCCGACGACGTTTGACCACCCGCGCGAGCTGGTACAGCTGACGCACGTCGGGGAGAAGACGGTGCAGCTGTTGGAGAAGAAGTGGAGGGCGTGGCTAGAGGAGCAGGGGGTGCCGCCGGATTCGATCTTGCGTGAGTCTGGTGATTGGGGGGGGGGGGGTGGGGGGTGGGGGGTGGGGGGTGGTGATGGGTGGAAGGCTGATGGGTGAGACGCGAGCAGCACCGGCACCCAAGGCGAAAGCGAAAGGCGAGGGAAAAGGCAAGCGAAATGCCGACGCCGACGCCGACGCCGATGCGGACGAGAACGACGCGGGCGCGAAGCCCAAGAAGGCCCGGAAGCCCGCTGCGCCAAAGAAGTACATCCCTGCACGGGGCTCTGGCGCGTACGGGATCCTGATGGCGCTCGTGCTCGCGATCGACGAGCCGCACGTCAACACGCAGGTGTTCCTCACCAAGGCGGAGATTGTGCGCGTGGCGCAAGAGTATAGCGATACGTCGTATGACCACTCGGAGAAGGGCACATACTTTACGGCGTGGAGTGGGCTGAAGGTCCTGGTGGAGAAGGGGTATGTGTATGTGACGGGGAATCCGCACAAGCATTGCTTGACGGAAGAGGGATAGTGGGTGTTGTCTGGATGGTGCGATACTACTGTGCATCTGCTAATCTATCGTGTATGTAGCGACGTGGCGGTGGCGATCAGGAACCTGAGACCCGAGTTTGCCCACATGGAGAAGGTCCCCTTCTCCCACGACCCAAACCCTGGCGCTCGTCGTCCCGGAAGCCCATCATTCTCCCGCTCCACATCAGCCCTCGCCGAGTATCCCGCCGGTCCTCCCGCCGCCCGCGCCCGCGCGCCCTCCTCGTCCATCTCCCAACCGCGCGCGCTCCCCCCCCGGTCGCCGGGCGGCCCCGAAAAGTTCCGCTTCTGGTACGTCTCCGCGTCGGGCGAGCGGACGCTGCACGCCGACTGTGCGCACATCCGGCTCGACCCGGACGAGTTTGTCGGCCTGAAGAAGATTGAGTTCAGGGAGGCCCAGCGCTCGCACGTGTTTGCGAGGCAGCTGCGGCTCGTGGATGAGAGGGCGAGAGTGCGGGATGCGAGCGAGGTGCCGACGCTGTTTGGGTTTGTGCTCGAGGCGGAGGCGCCGCCGAGGTGCAGCACGTTTGAGGATTCCGAGGTGCCGGCGGCGGCGGCGGCGGTGACGACGGCGGCGGCGAGAGCGAGTGGGTCAGGGGGGGCGAGGAGCAGAGGGCCAGGGTACGATGGTGGGGGCGCAAAAGACGACGGGCTTGCCGGTCGGGCAGGAAGCACGGGCGGGGGTGGGCGGGGTGTTTCTGGGGCGGTGCTGCTGGACGAATCCGAGTCCTCGTCGTCGTCGCGGTTGCGGTCGTCGTCGCGGACCGCTGGGCGGGTGTCGTCGCACGTGGATCGTGCCCACCGGGCGCCGTCCGTGGACGACTCTGACGTGCTCGTGCCGGGTGCGCGGGCGTCCAGCGCGTGCCTGCCTGCGTTCACGCGCGCGGACGCGCTCACGTTCCCCGCGGGCTCGTACGAGATCGTGCTGGTGGTGGACACGCGCGAGGTGGAGAGCAAGAGCAGCCGGGACAAGATTGCGGAGACGCTGCAGGGGAAGGGGGTGCGGGTGGAGACGCGGGCGCTGCGGCTGGGGGATATGTGCTGGGTGGCGCGGCGGACGGAGGGGGGGTTCGGCGGGGAGGAGGATGAGTGTGTGTTGGATTATGTGGTGGAGAGGAAGAGGCTGGATGATTTGTGTTCGTCCATCCGGGACGGACGGTATAATGAGCAGTGTGTGAGTCGGGTCGGGGGTGGGTGGTGGCGGCGGCGGCCAGGTATCGGGATCGGCTGACGTGGCGTGGCAGTTCCGGCTGTCCAACTCTGGACTGGGCAACATCTACTACATCGTGGAGGAGTTCCAGACGAACGCCAACATGGAGACGAACGGCGTGCAGATCCTGACTGCGAAATCGCAGGTGCAGCTGCACAACCGGTTCCACCTCAAGGAGACGCGGCGGCTGAGCGAGACGATCGACTTTCTCGCGACGATGACGTCGGTGATCGAGGCGTCGCACCGGGGCAGGCCCGTGCACGTGATCCCGACGCGCTTCCTCTCGCGGCGCAGCTACGCGCCGCTGCAGGCGCACCTGCGGCGGACGTACCCGGGCGAGACGTTCCACACGTCGTTCGTGGCGTACCAGGCGCTGAACGACAAGTCGGCGTCGCAGACGGTCAAGGACAAGTTTGGGCGGATGCTGCTGTGCGTGAAGGGGATGGGCGCGGAGCGCGTGGCGGCGGTGCTGGATGTGTGGGAGACGCCGCGGGCGTTGTGGGAGGAGATGAAGGCGAGGGACAGGCAGCCCGAGGAGGGGGGGGGGAGGAGGGGGGAGGGGGAGAGGGGAAGGGGGGAGGGGGAGAGGGGAAGGGGGGAGGGGGAGAGGGGAAGGGGGGAGGGGGAGAGGGGAAGGGGGGAGGGGGAGAGGGGGAAGAGAGGGAAGGAGATGTTTTTCGCGGACCGGGTGGAGGGGGAAGGGAGGCGCAGGATCGGCGATGCGCTGAGCAGGGAGGTGAGTGCGGGTGGGTGTGCCGGGGGCGCGATGCTGACGGGCGGTGCAGTTGTGGAAGGCATTCATGGGGCAGGAATAGGCTGCGGGATGTATTGTAGGATGCGGCATGTATGTATTTCGGGATGGCCATGTGACGACGCGCGGCGGCATGGTCTGGCCCGCGCACGGCTGATCTGCTGATCGCCCGAGCCGGACCCTGTGATGGCGAGATCTGTGTGCGATCTGTGCGCGATCGGGCGGGCGGCGACGCCCGGCGGGAGGGGCCGCGGGGATTCCCTGGGTGGTTCCCTGGGTGGTTCCCGCGCGGCTCCCTGCAGGTTCCCGGGGTCGGACGCAGCCGCGGCGGCATCTGTGTCCCTCCGCGGCCGGCAGTGCTTCCGCGTCACGAATGCCGCCGGGAATGGCGCGGGCGGGAGTGCGTGTGGGGGTGGGCGGTGGGCGGTGGTGGCGGTGGTGGGTGGGTGTGGGTGGGTGCGGGTGGGTCGGGGGTGCCCGTGGGTGGATCCTGCCGGGGTGTCTCTGCGCCGACGCTCGGGTGGGGGGTGGGGGACGTGCGGGGCACACACTCGCCGCGCAGGGGACACCGAGGCAGGGCCGCAGGACGCAGCGCAGACTAATCCGGCAGCGACAGCCAAGAAGCCGTTGGCGCCGTACTAGCGCTGGCCCCGCGTGACGTCATTCCCGCGCCCTGCCCCCGCGCGCCCCGCGTCTCTCCACATGGCCGCCCGGATAGTCCTGAGCTGCTCCATCCGGGGCCGCGCCTGCAGCCCGCACCCCCTCTCCCCTCTCGTACACACACCCTATATAACATATAACACCCCCCGCCCTGCATCGCCCCGCTCTTCCACCGCACCACCCCACCACTCTCTCTCCCGCCATGTCCGACGACGAGCGCCCACCCACACACGATGCCGCAGGCCACGGCTACAAGCACAAGTCCAAGTACCCCCTCACCGCCGCCATGACAGACGGCAAGCCCAGCACAGCGCACATCGACCCCGGGGCCGCCACCGCCACCGCCACTAACGGCAAGCCCGCCTCGGGCACCGACAGCTCAGGCCCAGGCGGTCACCCCATCGAGCGCAAGACGTCCCACAAGGTCGACCTCATCGCCAACACCAACGCCCGGCTCGCCAACCCGCTCGGCGACCTCACAGACCAGGAGGTCATGGACAACGCCGCCGCCTTTGCCGCGTCAAACAACCTCCCCGTCGACGCCTTCCGCAAGGGCGGCCTCGTCGCCAAACGGCCCCACGGCTTCGAGAAGATGTCCTTGCTCGACGAGGCCGACAAGGAGGTCCTAAGGACCGAGATCCTCCACCCGTACAGGCAGACAAAGACGCTCTACAACATGGTCATTGCCTGTTCCGTCGCCGCAGCTGTCCAGGGAATGGACGAGTCCGTCATCTCGGGCGCACAGCTCTTCTTCCCCGCCCAATTCGGCATCGGCGGGACCAATGTCCTCCCCAAGTGGGAAGCGAATCACCAGTGGATCGAGGGCCTCGTCAATGGTGAGCGTCCCGGAGCGTCCCCCCGGCCGTCCCCGGAGCGTCGCCGTCTCTCCCGTTCTGCTCGAGTTCATAACTGACATGCGTCGCAGGCGCCCCGTACCTCTGCTGTGCGGTCGCAGGCTGTTGGTTGACCGACCCTCTGAACAGCTGGCTCGGTCGGTGGGTGCTACTCAACACTTTGCCTCCGCACGTCCTGTCTCCCGCGATCCGCTGACCCATCGCTTGCCTCTGTCCCCCCCACAGTAAGGGAGCAATCATGGTGACTGCCTTCCTATCCTTTGTCACCTGTATCTGGGCCGCGTGCACCAACACGTGGTGGCACCTGTTCATCGCGCGGTTCTTCCTCGGATTCGGTATCGGCCCAAAGTCGGCCACGGTCCCCGTCTTTGCCGCCGAGTGCGCGCCCGCAAAGATCCGAGGTGGTTTGGTCATGCAATGGTGCGTCCGTCGTCTTGGTCGCTTGGTCGCTTGGTCAATTGGCGGGGTCTGCATACCTGACCCACCGACACCACAACAGGCAAATGTGGACGGCGTTTGGTATCATGATGGGCTACGTCGCCGACTTGGCATTCTACCACGTCCCCGACAAGCCCAACATCACCGGTCTCAACTGGCGTCTCATGCTCGGGTCCGCTGGTTTCCCCGCGCTCATCGTCATGGCCCAAGGTACGCCCGCCCCCCCCCCCCTCCGGGTCTCCTGCGCGGCTGCGCCGCTGCGGCTTTGCTGACGACACCCTCCAGTCCCCTTCCTCCCCGAGTCCCCCCGATGGCTCATGTCCAAGGGCCGCTACGAGAAGGCCTACGCCGCGATGCTCCGCTACCGCGGCCACGAGCTCCTCGCCGCGCGTGATCTCTACTACATCTTTGTCCTCCTCCAGGAGGAGGCCGCCATCGTCCGCGGGCGCAACAGGTTCTTTGAGATCTTTTCCATCGGCAGGAACAGGCGCGCAATGATTGGCTCGACGATCGTCATGTTTGGCCAGCAGTTCTGCGGGTGAGCACCCTTGTTGAGGCTGAGGCTGCACGCCGCCGTCCGTGCGTTCGTGCGTCCGTGCGTCCGTGCGTGCTGACGAGACGACTCGCACAGTGTCAACGCCATCGTCTACTACACCGCCTCCATCTTTACCCAGGCCGGGTTCTCCGAGATCTCTGCCCTCCTCGCCTCCTTCGGCTTTGGTCTTATCAACGCCATCTTTGCCATCCCCGGTATCTTCACCATCGACAGGTACGGAAGACGAGCACTGCTCCTCTTCACATTCCCAATCATGGCCGTGCTCCTGCTCTTCACCGGGTTCTGCTTCTGGATCCCAGACAGGCAAGCGCGGATCGGGTGCGTCGCACTCGGTATCTACCTGTACGACATGGCGTACTCTCCCGGCGAAGGTCCCGGTGAGTCCGCGATCCGATCCTGATATGCCATCCACCCAAGACCGTCCAGACCTTCCAGACCTTCCACACCTTCCAGAACGCTGATCGCTCGCACCTTGCCATGCCCAGTCCCATTCACCTACTCGGCAGAGGTCTACCCGCTCTACATCCGAGAACTCGGAATGTCCCTCGCGACAGCCACCCTCTGGCTCTTCAACTTTATCGTCTCGCTCACCTTCCCGGCGTTGCTCGTCGCGTTCAAGCCCCAGGGTGCTTTCGGGTGGTAGTGAGTGTCTCCCTTTGCCCAGGAGGTGCACAGGATCAGAGGATGTGGCTGACGTGGGTTTGATGCGGGACACCCAATGCAGTGCGGCGTGGTGTGGCGCTCTGACCGTATTGATCTTGCTGTTCCTCCCCGAGTCCAAGGGCCTGACCCTGGAAGAGGTGCGTTACACCCTCTATCCACCTTCTCATTCACCTTTGCCACCGGCATTCACACTGACCCCCCCCCCCCTTTTTTCCCCTCACCGCACAGCTCGACCAAGTCTTCTCCGTCCCCACCGGCGTCCACGCAAAGTACCAAATCTGGAACACAAAGTGGCACTTCAACCACTACATCCTGCGCTCCAAGGCACCCTGGAAGCCTCTCTACCATTTCGACGAGGAGGAGCCCAACGCGAATGGGTACGAGAAGGGCGCGGCGACGGAGCACACCGAGAATATCGCATGAGGCACCGGGCACCGGCGCCCTGGCGCCCGGGCGCGGACGGGGCGGACCGAGTATCTGCAGGGCGGTTGGGTATCCAGAGAAGAGACAAGAGAAAAAGAGCCAGCGGGAGGGGAGGGAGGGGAACAGGGTAGAGGCTGGTACTAATAATGGTGTCGCTGTATTTATAGCTATCTATCTCTAGCGTTGGTGGAATGATGTCGATCGAGTAATTTAATTGATGAACGCTGGGATCGAGGCCCGGGCACGGCGTGCGTGCGTGTGTGCGTGTGTGCGTGTGTGCGTGTGTGCGTGATCCCGTGGAATGGCGCGGTGAATCAAGAGAAACCTGGGTGCATGAACAGACAGAACAACACTCCCTGTCGCGTTCGTGCGACGCGCTCATTGACATGTCCGCATCCTTCGACGCGTCTAGCGTTCGCGGGCTCCTGCGAACAGCGCCCGGCCTCGGTGCTCCCCCGCTTCCCCCTATGTGCTCGCCTGTCCACCCGCCCGCACTGCCACCCGCCCGCACGCCCGCCGCACCTAAAACACGAGATCCTCCACTCTCCACTTGCCCACCGCCTCCTCGGGCAACCTCGCGCCTCCCTCCTTCCTCCCCTTCTTCCCCCCCTTCCCGCGGCCCCCGTTGGCCGCCGCCCGCTCCTCCGACTTGCGCGCCTCCCGCCGCGCCAGCGTCAGCAGCGCCTCCACCGGCCCGCGCAGCTGGCGGTACTCGTTCTGAACAGCGAGCAGCGGCTCGAGCGCGAGCTGCATGCGCGCGAGGAGGTCGTGCGATCCCGGGTGGGAGACGAAGGACGGGAGGTGCGCGTCGAGGAGGCACGACGAGAAGGTGATGGTGGAGCCAAGGCTCGGGAGCGTCGGCGGGAGGGCAGCGGCGCCGGCGGCGGGGTTGAGGTCCAGGTCCCAGCCAGAGAGGCCGTCGCTCCGGGCTTCGACGTGGGCCTCGGCAAACGACACAAGCTGGGAGAGGACACTGGTGGCGTCATCCACAGAGAGGCCCTTGTAGAGCTCCCGCTTGAAGGTCGGTCCGGGGGAGGGGCCGGCCATGATGCGCTGCAGGAGGGTCGGGAGGGTGGGCACGCCAGGGGCTTCGGGCGAGTGAAGGGCGGCGGTCAGGAGCGCGGGCAGGGCCGAGGAAGAGAGGGTGGGGATTTTGGTCAACGCAAGGAGGATCGTGTCCTGCACCGTGGTACTCGTGGTCAGCGCGGTTCTTCAACTTGAACGATAGATCAGACTTACCCAGTCGCCGACAGGTAATAACCCATCCACCACCACACCCTCCTTCCACATCCCATCGCTCACCACGCCCCTGCCGACGAGATCCTGAACGATGTACCCAGCGTACCCACCCTTGACCTTCCCCTCCTCATTCAGCGCCGCCGAAAACACCGTCCCAACCACACGCCTCACCACCTTATCACTCAGCGCCGACGCCGGCTCCTTGCTCGACCACTCCTTCCACACCTTCTCCGCTGCCTTCTCCGCCCCCTCCTTGCGCTTCAGCGCCGCCTCCAGCGAGCTCAACAAACCGTCCTGAGCCTTCTCCACCTCGGACTTGTTGCCCTTGCCGGCAGCCGACGTATCGGGCGTCTCAAAGTAGGTCTTTGTTCTCGCCTGTGTGCCAAGGAGCATGCCCATCCCCACGCCCCGCTCCGGCACAACCACCTCGCAGACGTACACGACGCTGCGCCCACCTGAGACGTCACCATCACCGTGGGTGTGGTTGAGCACGACGCCGACAGTGTGCACGCCGCCGCGGGAGGAGAGGATGGCCAGAGACGAGATGGTGCCAGAGGATGTGAAGGAGGAAAGAGGGGTGGTGGCGAGCACAGACGGAATAGAGGGGGAGGGGATGGTGAGGAGAAGTGAGGGGGATGGGTGGGAGGTAGGGAGGACGAGGAGAGGGAGGGAAGAGGTGGGGAGAGGGAGGAGGATGGGGTTGGCGGACGGGTGTAGCAGGTGGATAGCCGTAGTCGAGGGGGCGGAGAGGTCACGAGCGGCGATAGAAAACAGGTTGTGCTTGTCATCTATAGATTGTCTGTCAGGAACGCCATCAGTGCAGGTAACGACAGACTCACCCAGAACGCTGATGACACCGTCCTCGCTGACATCCGCATACACCAGATTGCCCTTGCCCACTCTGCCCTCCAAGATCTTTTCCGTCCGCTTATCGCCCAGCGTGATCTTCACAACATCTACCCGCCCGTTTACGTCCACCACCGCGACCCTGATGGACTCCTCTGACGAGGGTGAGACGACTCGCGAAGCGAGAAGGTCGGACCCGCCCACAGTCGGGAGGGTAATGGTTTGAGGGGCGAAGGCTGAGTCCAGGAGGTGGAATCGAGAGGAGGAAGAAATGACCAGGATAGGGTAGAGGGAGGAGGGAAGAGGGTGGATCACTTTCACTGGGTAGTTTATCTGATAAAAATAGTGGATTAGCATGGAGACCTTACTCTCGACTAGTAAGCTGACACACCCGCACGACTTCCTTCTCCCCGTCCTCTCCCCTCCACACCCATACCTCTTTGCCCACGCCCACTAGTGTCACTCGCTCCTTCACCACCTTTGACACCTCCTCGACATCGTCACCCTCGGATGTATCCACTTCCATCGCTCCATCCTCATCTGCAGAGGTGGCCACCTTCTTCGTGGTCCAGAAGCTGACAGGGGCAGTGCTGAAGACGGTTGCGGGCGGAACGGTGAAGGAGGTAGTTGCCCGGAGGGTGCTCAGCTACAGAGAGGCATCCCTTGTCAGTGAACGTACATACGAGTCACATTGTGCTCCATGAACATCTTCAGAAGAGCCCGGTGGACTCACGTCGTACGTCCATACACCGTCGCCTTGCACAGCAGCCACAGCGCATTTGGGGTCGCCGACCACAGGGCTCAGCCGGACATGCGGGGATTTCGAGCTGGAAGCGTGAGGCTGTGAGAAGGTAGTGAGAGATGTGGGCGCCGATATTGAAGCCATGTTGGGTGTTGCTCTGGGGGGGGTGACCGATGTATGACCTATGAATGGTTTAGGGTGATAGAGCTTCAGAAGTATGGTGAACGAAAGATTGATCGAAATCTTAACCTTACGTAACCGTGGAGTGGAGGGTCCAGGAGCCGGCGAGATCCTTGTATCAGCCTTAGTTTATTGGTTTATTGGTGGCATTCTTGTGTATCTACGGTATGAAATTATACGGTCTAGAGACGTATGGTAAAACATTGAACACGTAACCGGACAACGCCATGCTCCCCACGCGTGTACTTTCCCCCTGGCCATAGTTGAATTCCATTAGCAACTTGGAGCAGCTCTTAGGCGCCGAGAAGTTCTAGGCGTGAGGTAGCTTTTAGGCACGACATTGAACGTTCTTCGTGCGCCTAACCAAGGCGCTTGGAGACGGCGGCTGCGGATGGGGGGGGACGATGCCAGAAATTAATTCACCCGCGTCGCGTCGGCATGCCCTTATTCCTCCTGTCTACCTTTACATTCTTACGATACCATATCTCGACCATCCCCGCGACCCGACTCCATGCCCCTGTACACCACTCCAGACCCGACTCCATGCCCCCGTACACCACTCCAGGCACTTCCTCCCAGCACCCCACGATCATTCACTGGGTCGCCGACTTGTGAAATGGCAGACATTTTCTTTGTCACTGGACCAAGCTGATGTAAATGGTAGGCCGGGAAAGAAAGATACGTCCGCTTGTGGGATGTCGTCGGCGGCGTCTGCATCAGCACAATGACGGACTGCCTCGGAGAGATTACGTCTGTCGAGTTTGACCAAGAGGGCAAGTATCCTCGCGGGGCGCAAGGACAACTCCAACAGGCTCTGGAATCTCCGAATGGTGTGTTGCATGATGTTTGCTACGTGACTATAGCAACGGCGGATCGGAAGACGGCTCTTTCTACCTCTGGGACCGCGAGGGGCACACCACCTCCCCCCACGCTGGTGCACTAGCGCAGGCCACCACCCGCCGACAGTCGAACGTGAGCGGCCTGCTCTACCCCAGGCTGGGCGGCATCGCAGCAGGCGAGCAAGAAGGGGTGTTGCAAGTGTGCAGTATGATGTTCTGGTGACGGCGGTGACGAGACAGGAGGCGACGAAGTTGGGTTGCGGCCGAAGGACTGTGTGGGGCTGTCGTTGTGGAGTATAGTGGCCCGGGAGGGGGGCCTGGCCCTGCAGTGGGCTGCGAAGACGAAGCGGGCGACGATGGTGAGGAAGAGGACTGGTGGGGGGCCGGTGGGGGACCGGTGGGAGACCGGGGGGGACCGGTGGGGGACCGGTAGGGGATGGCAAGAGGTGTTCTAGAGGAGGGGACGCCAAGGGTTTTGAAGAATTGGGGGACGCAGATGACGCAGGGAACCGTTTCGTTCATGTTGACGCGCATGACTCTTGCATTGGTGAGCGCTCGTGTCCATACTCGTGTAGATACATCTCCTTGTTTATACGCTACACTTGGCCTTAGATACCGAGAATGAATACGCGTTCTCATGTAGATAGGTCTTCTTGTTCATAAACCCGCTCTAGATAAGACGAATGAATTTTCCTACACCCTGATTTCCCGGCTCCGCTGACAGTGCAGAAGTCGGATTGAAGCTCTTTCCCATGGTGTATAGGGTATGGTAGACGCTGTGTACAGGTGGCATGGTTTCCTATCGTATGCTATATGCGGTATTATACACTATACAACTGTCGTCTCCCTTCTCGCCATGATATGTCCTTCCACATTACCCCCCCTCATTTTAGCCACATTCAACCCAGGCCTGATCGTACAGCCCTGACTCGATTCTTCACCCTGACTTGATTCTTCACCGTGGTGGCAGCCTTGGTACGCACCGGGCGATCGGGCAATCCAAGCATCTTTCTCACACGACGCGCCTCAGATGCCAGCTGCTCGTCTCCTTCACGACCGGGCTTAACCTCCATTGAAGAATCAAAGTCAATTAGCGCGAACCGCCCATCAGCGCGTCGACGGATGTGACGTGGCTCGACGTCCCTGTGGAGGACGCGGACGGCATGCAGCTGGCGATAAAGGTCTTCGATCTCGCGCCTGAAAAGCGTTCATCAGCCGGGCCAGTCATCCTCTCCAGAGACGACACTCACTTATCCTTGATCGGCAGATCCCATAAGTCCTCATCTTCATCGGCCGGCTCCCCGACATTCTCCATTAACTCGACGAAAATCTCGAACCCGCGGTGGATACCTAAGCTGATACACATCACCCCTTCGAACGAGCCGTACACCATCGGCACCGCCCCGCCCTGCAGCTTGGCCAGTGGGCCGCGATACAGCTCCATCTCGCGAAGATAAGCCTGCTTGGCCTCTCGCGAGTCCTCGAACAGCTCCTGCGTGCTTGGGTCCCCCTCGTCGTAGGTGTAAGGGCAGGTCACCTTGGCGATAACCTCCATCGTGCGCAAGCCGTCGCCCGAGAGGACAGCGGCGTAGGCGTCCCACAGACGGCCAGAGCCGAGGTATCGAACAAGGGCCAGATTGGCCGTCGGATTAGGAGTAAGGACTGAGTCGCCGCTGGCCATGCTGGGACGGACGCACCCAGCAAGGTCGCTGTCATCGAGAGACCCTTGCAGGAAGAAGTGACGGGCGTTGGGAACGGCGGTTTTTGGGACGGTGACATCCAAGGCGAACACCAGAAGTTGCTAATGATTATGAGTCAGCAACAAGGAAAAGTGAAGATGATGAGACACTTACTTCACCAGACCCAGGGAGTGCACCGTATCCCGGGAAATGACCTCGACCATCGCTGTCGTGATGGCCGCATCCCCGCTTCTTGGATGGGCCGCTCGCCGGCTGTTTCCCCGTAGTCTTTTGCAGGTCCTTTGTCTTGGCATCCTTCTTCTTGCCCTTCTCCATGACCTTCGGCCCTGAGGACGTTAAGATTGGTATCTCTTGGCATGTCTTACCATCGAATGGTACCGCCGGTGATCTAGAAAGGACTGCAGCCATTGAAAGCTCCATCGGAGACATTCTGCCGGCAGGCGGTGATGCGCCGGGCGGGGTGCGGCGGATGGGCTCGCCCATGCGGAAGATATCGAGCTCGTCCGAGTTGCGCTCGAAGGGGATCCAAACGTCGTACGAGCAAAGGGTGACGAGAGTGAGGTGGTACTTGTCGAGTTGCTCCCATAACTATGTAGGTAGGGACATTAGAATCACCAGACGTCACCAGTCGAGCAATTGAGAGCGAGCTCACCTGGGACAATCCGGACGCCCAGTGCGACATATCATCATCTGGATTCCCGTTCTCGTCGAGCACTTTCAATGCGAATTCGTCGCCTTCTGGCGTCTCCGTGAGGACCACCCTTACCCCCTCTTTCCCCTTGCACGCATCCTCCAGCTGCTGCAGCCTTGGCACCTTACGCTTCTTCCGTGACGCAGCACCTTTGCGCTTCGTCAAGTGTTCCTTGAGCTGTACTACAGTCGTAAGAACGGACGGTAGTTTCAACTCTATAATCGCCAATACTTCCGAACCATCCTTAACATCCTTCTTGCCATCAAGCGTGAACACCCAATCGGTGGTGCCGCTACCGCTTTGAGTGGCTTTTATCCAAGACCCGTCGGATTCGTGGGGCTCGTGGGGGAGCCCGAGTCTGATGGCCTCGGTCGAAGACGAGAAGAAGCTCGTCATCATCACGGCCGACAGGTCCGCCTCGTCCCGGATTATTGACCTTCTAGCGTGCTTCCGGAACGTCTCCATATCAGAGATAACCTCGTCAGATACAGGGGCGTCGGCCTGTATTTTTTCGTACAGTATATTTCGGAGCCGGTCGTTTAAAGACGGATCCCGAACCACTCGAATCCCTTTACGAGGGAGGCCCTCGAACACAATGATGGTATTTGCCGTCGGCGCCCTGGTGGCCTGCGTTGTGGTTAAAAATCGGAGGTCGTCGAGGGGGAAGTCGACGACCCAGGGGCCGATGGTCGTGGGATTGTCGAGAACAACGGTGTGGGGGGGCATTGTCGGGTGGCGAGGATCGGCGAGAGATGGTATCGTTGAAATGTAAGGGCTGGACAGGAGGTGACGAGTGTGGATGAAGAAAGACGGGATCGACCAACTTACGTGGGCGCGTGCTGGAGTTGGAGCATAAGTGGGGGGCAGGATAAAGGCGGACGGGATTCTGCGGGAGTGCCCGCTAGCGGCCCGTTGTGTGCTAGGCGGGCCTGAGCCCTGAGCGATACGCGCTATCGCAGGGGCCGCGGGCTTCGCGTCGCGTCGTGTCCCTGCTCGGCCTGCGAGCCCGCTCCTGCCTTACACCCGCCCGACCGTTCTCCTCGCCACGTATGTCCACACGGGCATCGCGTCCGTCCTCCCTCCCTCCCTCCCTCTCTCCCTCTCTCTCCCCCCCTCCCTGTTCCACCCCCAGCCCGCCCCGTCGCCGCCCAGTGTTGCCGCACCCCCAGCCGCACCCAGAAGCTCGGTGCACGGACCGCAGCACGCCATCCGGCCGCGCCAGAAAAGGGACCCCACCACCCACACACCGTCCGTCCTGTTGTCCCGTTCAGTCGCGACTGTGTTCCTTTTGTCCACCGTACGTCCTGCCATCTCTGTACGCTTCCGCCATTCACTCCTCACATCTTCCCCCGCTTCCGTAGACACCCCACCCCCCTTCCCACCCATCTTCCCCCGCCCTAGCTCGTCCCCGCGGAAGCAAGCCACCACCCCTCGAACACGCTTTGGCCTCCTCCGCACTCTACGTTTCCTTCCCCACGTCTCTTCCATCCGCCACTCGGGCCTTTGATAGCGGGCCAGTGCCGCATCCGGCACCTTCCTCCCACTCCTTTCATCCGCCAATCTCCCCTCTCTCCACCCCCCCCCTCCGGCCACCAGCCTTACATCTACCCCTCCCCCCCCCTACACCGAGGCCCACGTCTCACCTCATCAACAGTCGCCAACGTGCCTACCTCTGTTGTCTCGGCTGCCTCGACAGTTTCCACGCTAGCACTGGCGTTGTGTACGAGGGTCTGTGCTCTGATACATTTCCGCCTGACACAATCAGCAGGCGATTGAGCACAGGCACAGACAAAGGCACAGGCCGTCTGCAGTTGGTGCTCCCATCGCACTTGCGTACGCAACGCCGCAGAGGACAACAGAAGGTCGTCCATCGTTTCGGCGTCACCCTCTTCAATTCCCCTCTATACCTCACTCGCTGCTGAGACCGATAAAGGAGGCTATACAGCCCAAGGCGTCTTTTCTCTGTGGGTCACCTGGCATGCTGCCAGCTTGCCAAGTCTGTCATGTTGACAATGACCATGTGCAGGCCACCACCGCACGACCATGTCGCTTCTTGCTCCCCGCCCCAATGAAGGAGAGAGGGCATCAGTCCTTCTCCCGACTGTTACCTGCTCCTCCTGCTCTGCACCCATCCCCCTCTCCTCCCTCGGCGCCCATGTCTGCCAGACCCCGGCACTCCCTCGAGCCGCCCCTCGTCCTCCTCAAATCGCCATCCCCCGGAATCACCCTGCACAGATGCCACAGCGGCCCTCCCACTACCAGGAACCGTCGCCGAGTGCTGTGCGGCCGCCCTTTGCTGGCCCCTCCAGCGCTCTCCCCTCTCCCTCCTCCTCAGAATTCACCATCCCCCGCCGACCATCTCCCAATAACCTCACCCCGCCAGACCGCTCCCCCAACAACATGCACTCGGGATTCTCCAGCCAGATCCGCACTCCGTCACCTACCAACCCGTTCTTCCCCACCTCGGCCCACTCGTACGGGTCGAACGGGATGCAGGAGCAGATGCCCATGATCGACACCACGAGCGGGGGCGAGTCAGGGATGGCAGGGGTCGGGCGAAGAGCATTCGCAGCCGCTGCGTGGGGCGTGCGGGCGGGAGTAGCGCTGGCAGCGCAGGCCAGGCAGAACGCCGAGTCGTCGCCGCAGTATGTGGCCCCGCCGCACCCGGCACCGTGGCATCTGCCCAAGACCAGCCCCACGCCGCGGGAGCCGGTCATTATGCCGAGCCAGCCGCTGAGCGTTCGTCAGCGCCCAAATCTCGTGCACTCGCGCACCTCCCCCGTCTCTGGACATTCTCCTCCCTCCCGCTCGCGTACCCCCGCTTCCCCTCCCCAGCGGCCCCAGTCGGCCACGTCGCAGCGCTCGACCCCTGCAGGAGATGCCCGGCGCCAGGAGTCCGTGTCGTCCAACTCGAGCAGTCGCGTGGGCGACAGCCTCGCCGAGCTCCTCAAGGGCCGTGCCAGCATTGGCGCACCTCCTGAAAGGGCCAACTCGACGGACAGGTTCTTTGAAAAAGTCAAGGAGATGAGCAGGAGCAATACCATCCTGAGCCGGACAAACACCACTTCGACGTCTAGCGCTGGGCTGGGCCAAGGTGTTGGTTTGTCGCGGACTGGTTCTGGAGAGGCGGCGAACCTGGACAGGCTCGTGGCTAGCCCGGCGGCCACGACGTTTGACCTCGACGACGACTTTGACGACGACGAGCAGCACTCGGCGCTGCCGTGGGCGAACGACGCGCTGGACGAGTCGCCCAGGCTCAACATCGTCACCAAGCCTGCGGACCCCGTGCGCGCGCATCACCGTTACCCGACAGCAGGCAGCGAGGCGTCGACGGACTCGTCCGTGTCTAGCTCCAAGTCGGGGCTGTGGGGCGGGGATGGGACGAGCGGGCCGGAGAGCGAGGTGGCCACGCCGAGTCAGAGCTGGGAGAGGATGGCGGACGGTGCGATTGGGGGTGGGGTCGGGAGGGACATTCTTCATCAGATCGGGGAGGAGGAGGAGGAGGAGGAGGAGGAAGAAGAGGGGGAGAGGGTGGTGTTTGGGCCGTCGCTGGGGAAGAAGGGAGACGAAGGGAGTATTACAGCGTCAGATTCGGTGTCTAGCGCCACCTCTCGCTATCCCCCCACTATCGCCTCTTTCAACCCTACGACTCGCCACGCCGACGCGCAGCGGACCCCCAGCGAAACGCACAAACCCATGTCCTCTCACTCCCAGTCCCACTCGAGCGCCTCCCGCTCCAAATTCGGCAGTGTCTCGGAGCACGCGCGCAAACGCGAGCCCGAGCCCGAGCCGCGACGCAAGCCCAAAGTCTGCCAGAAGTGCGGCGAGACAGTCGGCGGCGCCAAGCGCTTTGTGGAGCGGGACGGCGTTGTGCTCTGTGAGATTGACTGGAAGAAGCTATACCTGCCGTCGTGCAGGCGGTGCAATCTTTCGATAGAGAAGTCAGCGGTTTCGAGCTCGGACGGCCAGCTCAAGGGCAAGTGGCATCGCGCGTGCTTTACGTGCACGAGATGTGACAAGCCGTTCGCGGGTGATAGCTTTTACGTGCATGGCGGGAAGCCTTGGTGCCAGTTCCACTACCACGAGGAGAAGTGAGTCTTTCACATCTGTACCGCGACGGGCGTGCGCTGACCATACCACCCCCACACAGTGGCACGCTCTGCGCGTCATCCTCATGCCGCCAGCCCATCGAGGGCCCCTGCGTCCTCACCCCCGGAGCAGACTCCACCACCCAGCGCTTTCACCCCGGCCATCTCCGGTGCGACCACCGCGGCGGCGTATCGGGCGCGAACTCATGCAGGGAGGCTATGGACGAGTACTATGACGTGGGCGGGAAGCGGTTCTGCGAGAGGCATGTGCGGGAGGCGATGCGCGAGGGCTCAGCAGCCGGGTCGCAGGGGAAGATGAAGGCGGAGAAGAGGAGAACGAGGCTGGTTGATCTGCCCGTGGGGGGGTTGGGCCTGTGAGGCGCAGTGTATAGAGCAATCGTAATATCGCAACGTTAATGGGGGCGCCAGCAGTCCATGTAGGGGGGAGAGAGCCTAGGGGGGGAGACAGAGGGTTGTATAAGGACAATTTCACCATAGATAGAGGTATATGTTTGGGGCATCTTCTCTTGATCATCATGGTGGCGGCCATAGATATATATATATATCATGCCACCTCTGTTGTGCTTGGTGACCTGTCTAAAAACGACGCGACGAAGCCAAACGACGCGATCCACCGGTTGACGCGACCTGAATCTGTCGCGATCGATCGTCAAATCACTTCTTCGTCGCCGCTGCTCCTGCCCATACGACCGCTCCACCCAAGCAATGCCCACCCCGCTCACCCCTTCCTCCTCCCAGGATATCATTCCCATCTCCCCCCCACCCTCCTCCGCCCCGGTAGTCTTCTGCAAGCTCAACATCCCGCGCAAGAACCCCGTGCACGACCCGTCCTCCTCCGCGCGTAAGCTCCCACGGCTGTACCGCGACCCGAATGCGAAGAAGCCGTGGAGCAAGGACCGTAAGGACAAGGGAGAGGGGAAAACCGAGGAGGCGTTGGGGTTCTTTGATAGGGTGGACCGGAAGGGGAAGCGGAAAGGGAAGGAGGGAGAGGGAGAGGTGGAGAAGCGGAAGGCAGAGGGGGGAGGCGAGATGAGAGATGAGGAGGAGCTTGTGGCCAAGTCGCGAGCGAGAACAACGGAGCAGATGATGAGGACGCTGGGGCAGGAAAGCAATCCGATAACCAACTCAGTTATGCCCTCACGGTGGGTGGTGACTATCGCCCTGGGTCGAGATATCACCCGTGGCAGAGTGGTGCTGATGAACAACAGGACTGATCATGTGGTCTCTTGCGCTACGGGGCATCAACGGAATGACCAGAGAGGGGCTGGGCAGACATGGACGTACGCCAAGGTGCGGGACGCGCAGATGGAGAAGCAGTCCCGCGAGAGTGTACGCAGCTCCTCTGACTTTCACGAGTATCCTGATACCAGGATGGTACTGACGACGTTCGCAACCCAGAAAACATCACTGTTCAAAGGCTGCTTATTCTACTTCAACGGGTCAACAGGGGAGAAGGTGTCAAATATCCAGCTAAGAAACATGATCACTACCAATGGGGGGCGCTTCACGTAGGTCGCTACTGTGCTAGCCGTGTTGTTCTACATATCGACCTGCAACTAAACATGCTCTCACTCAACAGCACCATCCAAAGTTCCTCGTGCTCCCACGTTATCGCCAACGGTGGCTTGTCTGGGCGGAAGGCGCAAAAGATTATTGATGCCCAGGGGACAAAGGGGAGGCAGGCCAAGGTCGTCAGAGTTGAGTGTGAGTAGAGTGGACACAGGTATGGAGCAGGTAGAGCGGAGCGACCTGACCTCGGACTCGCAGGGGTGTTGGACTCCGTCGAGCGAGGAGTGAAACTTTCGGAGGCGGGGTATGGTGTGATAGAAGATCCAGTAAGTGTACTCCCACTATTGCGCATTAGCGAACTCACTTGCTGACACCATATGGGCAGACCCAACCTAATCTTTTCCAGGCTCTTGGTGTCAAACCCAGGGCCAGTTTCAATGAGGAACAACCTCGTTGATTTTGCCCGCCATTTCACATACCCCGATGCTGCACGCCCTGTTGAGATTCATCCTTTCTTTTGTACACCATACACCATGCACACTGATACCTTGTCAAGGTGCAATGTACATGACATGACATGGACTCGCTCGTACACACAACACACCCCCCCCCCCCCCCCGCAGCCCTCCCACACACCCCGCCCTAATCACTCTCTTCATCGTACTCCTCCTGCACCTTCCTCCTCTTCCCGCCCCGCTCGTCATCCCGATCCTTCTGCCTGGCATCATCCTCCTCCTCCTCGTCATCATCATCCAGCCTCGAGAAGTCGAACCTGCCTTGGTCTTCCTCCTCGTCATCGTCGTCGTCGAATTGCTGTGGGGCATCGGGGTCGAAGGCGGCATCGCCCGCAAGACCATGGCCGATGGGAGAGGGCGCACGAGGGACTCTGTGTACGTGAGAGCCATATAAATTTAGTAGACGCAAGTGGCACAATGAGTAGACACTCACTGCTTCTTTTGGGGCTGTTTTGCTCGGACTTCCTCGCACGCATCAACCCATCTAAAGATACAGGGTTAGCTGTACGCCCCGTAAACCTCATCGTGACCGTGCCGACCTACTCGCAATACACATCCACAGCAGCTGAAAGGTCTATAGATATGCCTTTGTCAGCTGATAAATTTAGGCGGAATGAGGCTGCAAGACGCACTGTTGATAGGGGCACTGTATTTCTGCCCGCACACTTTGCACGATAAATGGCCAAACATTGTGGCCTTGTCACTGTAGCCGCAACAGATTAGCCGATTATAAATATATTATTCTATAGTCTTCGGACATACAGCTTGACATTCACGGCCTTCTCGTGGTTGCAGAACAGACATTTGAAGACGCTCGCTGTGAGGAATGGGTCAGCGCGCGGGCCAGACGTGGTGGTGCTGAGTGGCACCTACATAGAGGCTCTGCCTTCTTTTTCGCAACGGGCTTCTTAGCTGCCTTTCTCTTTCCCATCTTGCCGCTGCTAGTGGGTTTGGATGGGGCGGGGAATAGAGCTGATGAGGTAAGGATACGAGTCAGCAATCGATTAGTTCACGGTTGCTTGAAGGTGCGAGGCTTTCACTGGCTGCGCGAGCCGCGGAGATTGAATGGACGTCCGGGGCTGGCCGAGGGAACGCGCGTTGGCATTGGCGAACGATGATGACAGGCTTGTTCATCTCGCTCTCATATATATTCCATCATCTATAAACCATAACATCCCCCCTACACTTCTACAACACACACGTCACAATGGAGGAGATTGGCATCGACCTCAAGATGGAGGTAAGCTCGGAAGCGGTCATTTTGAAGGGCCTGCGTGGAGCTGACATGGTGTCTCTAGGACCCCACCCTCCCCGCTCAGATCAACGAGAAGCAGGTTCTCTTCAGCTCTCTCCCCTCTGGTAGCGAGGAGCTTTACAGCACCTGGAAGCGCCTAGAGGCTCACCGCGAATTCCTCCAGCTCCAAGAGGTAGGATGATGGATCACGTTGATGTCGCGGAGAGACGTCCAGCTGACCCGCGCCCTTTGTGACACAGGAGTACATCCGCGATGAGACTCGAAACCTGCGGAGAGAGCTTTTGAGGGCACAGGAGGAGGTGAAAAGGATTCAGTCGGTTCCACTGGTAATTGGGCAGTTCCTTGAGCCCGTCGATGAGCGCCGTGCCATCGTTGGAAGCACCACCGGTAGGCCCATCGTGTTTCTTCCGCCCACTAGAATGACATCGCGGCTGACGCTCACATCCCACACATAGGCTCCAACTACGTCGTCCGTATACTCTCTACCCTAGATCGCGAGCTCCTCAAACCCTCCTCCTCTGTCGCCCTCCACCGTCACTCCAACGCTCTCGTTGATATCCTCCCCCCAGAAGCCGACTCGTCCATCGCGATGCTCGGCGCGGACGAGAAGCCCGACGTCAAGTACTCGGACATTGGTGGTTTGGATGCGCAGAAACAGGAGATCAGGGAGGCAGTGGAGTTGCCGCTGGAACAGATGGATCTCTACCGCAAAATCGGTATTGACCCCCCTAGGGGTGTGCTACTATACGGTCCTCCTGGTCAGTCGTCTAGGACTCCTCTACGGTTTGTATAGCCACTGATGATAGGCAATAGGTACTGGCAAGACCATGCTGGTGAAGGCTGTTGCCCACTCGACGTCTGCCCATTTCATCCGTGTGGTTGGGTCCGAGTTTGTGCAGAAGTACTTGGGAGAGGTGCGTGTTCTCTGCTGTCGGATAGACTGTTGGGACGGCCAGAACGCAACTGATCTCCCGACACCAGGGTCCCCGTATGGTCCGTGATGTCTTCCGACTCGCCCGAGAGAACTCACCCTGTATCATCTTTATCGACGAGGTCGACGCCATCGCCACCAAGCGATTCGACGCTCAGACCGGTTCGGACCGAGAGGTGCAGCGTATCTTGCTTGAACTGCTCAACCAGATGGATGGTTTTGACCAACAGACCACAGTCAAGGTGAGATTTTGGACCCAAAACCCTACGATACCACAGCTCCATGCTTACACATCTGTACAAAGGTCATCATGGCCACCAACCGAGCCGATACCTTGGACCCGGCCCTGCTTCGTCCCGGTCGATTGGACAGGAAGATCGAGATGCCCCTCCCGTCGAGGCGAGAGAGGCGCTTGATCTTCCAAACCGTCACATCAAAAATGAACCTCGGGCCGGATGTTGACCTCGAAGACTGTGAGTTGCTCTGTTTCGATTGACCGTGCTGGCAACTGACATGGCTGTGACAGATGTCTCGCGACCCGACCAGCTGAGCTCTGCGCAGATCGCTTCCATCTGTCAATCTGCCGGTTTGCAAGGTGCGCTGACCTCATCCTTTCTGTTATGACGGAAACTAACACTACCATTCATAAAGCTGTCCGTAAGAATCGATACGTGATCTTGCCTGTCGACTTTGAGGAGGCCTGGAAGGTGAGTCAAAAAGTGCCACCTGCACGCGTTGGCGGGGTATTCCCGGAAACTCCGCAGCGTTGCCTGTTGCCGTGCACCAAATTCGAATTACAACTCATTCCTCCACTCTCTTTCCATCATCTAGAGCGTTGTCAAGCGTACCGACGAGACTCACGAGTTCTGTGAGTTACGACGAGTGTCCATGGAGTGTATGACATTGCTGACCTGCTTGCCTGCTCTCTTCAGACCGATAATTCCATGTCATCTTGTAAGTGAGCTCTTCCACGGGATGCTGCCAAGTCAAGACATGGATGGACACTGACAATGCGACAGTTTACATATTTTATCATGCAAACCACGTTACGCTCAAGCACCGCCTCTTTTCCTGTCTATTCTCACTCCCATCCCTTTCCCCATCCCTACATCCGCTTAGCGACCCACTACCTCGCCCTCACCCTCCCTCGTGACGGCGATTGGCGTTGCACGAGCGAAGAGCGAGCGCTCTTATGAGCTGCGGCGTTTTTTTGCTATCCCCCCGGAGCGCAAGCTACTTTTACGGGGACGGTACTTCACAGGCGCTGGACACTCCTTCACTGCGAGCTTCTTATCTATTAGAAGCTTGTCAGATGGAGGGACAAAGCTAACTGGCACAGGTTCTAGAGGATCTCGACGCACTCTCTCGGCGACAAGGCAGGGCGGCGAAGGGGACGGTGCGCATTGAGGTGCCGTCGAGAGTCTGCATCGATATCCATACTTGCCCCCACCCCTTTCCTCATTCCCAACCCCAAGGTGCTTAACACTCTGCGAGCGATCATCACCAAAATCGTCTTGCTATTTTAGGAACACCGAGAACTACGCTGGCGGCCTTTCTATGCTCAGAGAGTGTCTTGCCCCCATTGTTACTCACCGGCCCGGAAAACTGAAGAAGCTGGTCTATACAGTGGGTATATATATATATCCCCAATATCATTTCGTAGCTCTTTTCACCTATGCATTTGCCTCGCACTTTGGAGAACTGCGCATTCACACAGGTGACATACGCCCCGGAGGCCGAGACAAGCCAAGACACGACATGCGTGGGATGAGATATGATTGGGACTTGAATGATCACGTTGTGACTTTTTATGATTGGTGACTAGGTCCGGTCTATGCCTCCACCAGACACGTTTGACCGAAACTCCCCCAAAGCGTCACCGTGACACCACGACCAACATTGCTTCTCTTCTGTATCTCCATCTGCTCCTTCATCTGCTCCTGTACACCTTCCCCCCTGCCGAAATACGGGCCCATTTTCCTAGCATTCATAACCTTGTACTTGGATTCACATCGACGCCTGCCACCCAGCAATCAGCCCTTATCTTCAGCTCTCGCCCACGCGTCACCGCCACCCCCCACCCCTCCACAAGCGCAGCCTGCTGCCTCCCTCCCAGACTCAATCGCTCAGACAAAGCTCGAGGCCCTCTTCCTTGCCTGCTTTGTCTCGTAGCGATCGCGTCTGGCCCCCCAGCTGTAGCTCATGCCCAATCTCCACGTCCACTTCTATAATGGGAACCTCAAAGCCTTTCGGCAAGAGCTGGATGGAACTGCCGGCGGGGGGGGCGGGGGCAAGGGCGGTGGGAGTGGAGGAGGCGGTGGCGGCGGTGGTATAGGACCTGGAAGCGCGTCGGGCGGGAAGAGCTGGGGGATGAGCGCATTGAGTGGTGGGGTGGTCAAGGCTGATCCGAATGAGAGAGATATGTTTGGGAGGACGTGAGTCGCCGCTTGGTTTTGATCTGTACGCACGCACGCATGCGTCGCATGGGCTGACGATCGGTCTGGAATGGGAAATAGTGTGCTGCACCTTGCTGCTGCATCCCTCACGCCTATGGCGTACACGTTCCTCTCGATCCTGCTGCGAAATCCCCACATCCAAGTGAACCTCCAAGACCAAGAGTCGGGTTATACGGCGCTCCATCGCGCGCTCTTCATGGGCAATATTAAAGCGGCGAGGGATCTACTAGCGAGGAATGATATCGACACGTCCGTGAAGGATATGGAGGGGATGACAGCGTACGATTTGTACAACGGGACTGTGGATGGGGTGAGTTGCGGAGCCTGAGGTATGGAGTCACGGCTGACTTGATCGATAGACTAACCCGCCGCACGATATCGATGGGACGGATCTCGTCGTCTGGGGCGTCAATCGTAAGCCCCAGTGCATCCAAGGTATCAGCCGACGCTTGCTGACTACTCGCTTGATCATAGGCAACTTCGCCCTGGGAACAGGCGACAGCACCGACAAGGCTTACCCGGACCACATCAACCTCCTCACCCAAGCTCAAGCCGCCGGTCGCTCCGACCCCTCGGACAAGTTCTCGCACGTCGGCGTGCACAATGTAGTCATGTCCAAGCTGCACACCGGCGTCATCACCACCGAGCCTCGCGGCAACCTCAGCCTGTGCGGTTTCGGTGCGAACGGCCGTTTGGGACGCTCAGTGCACTCCCAGCTCGCGCTTATGCCCATGCCTGATTTTCAACATACGATTGTGTCGATCGCGCTGGGACAGGACCATACCCTCGCGCTGTCGTCGGGCGGGTATGTCCTCTCGTGGGGCCACAACCGGTTCTCCCAGCTGGGGTACGTGGTGGAGCCGCCCGAACGGCTGATGGGATCTGGGCGGGACGGGGACGAGTTGATCCAGTTGACACCGAAGAGGATTGTGGGGCCTCTGAAAAAGGAGTATGTGAAAGGTGTTGCAGCGGGAAGGATGGCGAGCGCGTGTTGGACTGCGGATGCGCTTTGGACGTGGGGGACGAATGCGGGGCATCTTGGTGAGCAGCTTTGGTGGTGCGTGTGCCCCGTCTGAAGCTGACAGTCGGGTGACCAGGGTACGACAAGGCGGCGAATCCTGTGCAGGTGACTCCGCGAAGAGTGACATCGATAACACAACCTGTGTCAGATGTCGCGTTCTCGGTAGGTCTTAATGGAATGCACCCTCACCCGAATAGTGCTGACCTGCTGGTCTCTACAGGAATACGCCATGATTTGCCTTCTCGACACCTCCGAAGTCATCTGCTTCCACCACGACGCGAGCTTCAAAATTAGCTTCTCCATCCCCCGTCTCCTCTCCGAGGCCTTCCCCTTCCGTCCTCCCCAAACGACGCTCAAGCCTATGATCACCAAGGTCACCAGCTGCGGGGCGACGTTTGCAGCGCTCTCATCTATCGGGGACGTGTTTACATTTACGTTACCCAACCCACTTGATGACGTGTCGAAGGACGGGCGGCATGTGGTGGTGAAGCCGCAGATGATTTGGGCGCTGAGAAAGAGCTTTACGGCTGTCAAGGTGTGTCGCAGTGTTTGCCCAATGGGCATGATCTACGCTTACCCACTCTGCAGGACGTCGCCATTGGCTCTGACGGTACTGTCATCATCTGTACCCAATCTGGCCACGTCTTTGTGCGTCAGCGCTTAAAGTCGGGCTCTGGCCAACTAAAGTTCCGCCGCATTCCGTACCTCCAGCGGGTGATCAAAGTCGCGACCAACGAGTCTGGCGCGTTCGCGGCTATCCGCGTGGACGCGCACCCGACTCCCATCAAGCTCACAGGCAAGACCCTCGAGGAGGACTTGTTCCTTCTGCAGCCGCACTTCCGGCGGTTTGAGCACCAGATGACGGCGGAGGACTTTGAGCGCGTGGAGGCCAAGCACAAGGTGGAGGAGGACGAGGACGAGGACGAGAGTACCAACTCGGTGGCGCGGGATACGACTGTCGCGCTACGGATGTGCACGATCCTCAGCCGGTGGAGGACGGAGGGCGGGGACTCGCTGTTCGCGTGGAGCGACCCGCTGCTGGGGAGCGACTGCCACTTGGTGATCCAGGGGCTGGCCATCCCGGCGCATACCGTCATTGTGTGCTTGCGCGCGCCCAAGCTGGCGCAGGTGCTTGCCGGACAGTACGCGACCGAGGCACTGTCACTGGGAGAGTACAGAGGCTCCCCTGCGATCAGCGTCGGGGGGTGTCACCCCATGGTCGGACTGCTGCTGATGCAGTACCTCTACTCGGACGATGTGACGTCTCTTTGGGACGCGCGCGTTGCGAGGGTTGTGCAGAACAAGTACCCTCAGCTAAAGCTCCCTATCCCGGCGGTCAAGGCCGACCTCCTGCGCCTGGCGGACGAGCTTGCGCTAGCCCCGCTCTCTGCCGTGCTCTCTTTTGCAAGCAAGCAACCCATGTCCAAACCCACCCTCCCATTCGACCTTCAATCCTTCTTCACCACCACATTTTCTGCCCCCGTCTGTCCCGCGTCACCATGCGACGTTGTCATCGCGCTTGCAGACAAGCGCGTCTCGTGCAGCTCGGTCGTGCTCCGCGCGCGGTGTCCGTTCTTCGAGGCGATGTTTGCGGACGATGACTGGACGCTCGGAAGGAGGGATGAGGACGGGGCGGTGGTGGTATCAATGGATCATCTCAAGTGGACGCCGATGCGGCTGGTGTTCAAGTTTATCTATGAGGGGGTGGAGGATGATTTGTTTGATTATCTTCGTGAGTTGCGCTGCCTTGTGGTGGAGCGGCATAATAGAGTTGATGGCTGACTGTGAGTCAGACCAAGACACGCTGGACGGCTTCCTTGACTTTGTCTTTGAGGTTCTCGCGGCTGCTGTGAGTTTGAAATGTCCCACGGCGGTTGACGTTTGACTGACTGGCCGTCTGTAGACGGAGCTCCTGCTCGACCGCCTCGTCCTCGTGTGCTCTCGCGCCATCATCCGGCACTGCAATGCCTTCAACGCCGCGGCCCTCGCTACCGAAGCCGCGTTTTACCAAGCCACTACGCTCAAGCTCAGTGTGTTTGACTACATTGTTTCCACCCTCGAGACCATGCTCGAGTCCGGGCTGCTGGATGAGATGGAACCCGACGTCCTGCAGGATCTCTGCGGGGTGATTGCCGAAAAGCAGCTGAGCAAGCAGTGGATCTCGCGGAGCCAGACGCTCGTGAAAGACGCGATGGCCAAGCACAAAGACTGGCTTGCGCTGCAGGACATTCCGGTGCCGCGGGTGCGCCAGCCGTTCCGGTGGAAGCCGCGGTCGCCAGTGATCTCGCCGCTTGACGCGCAGGCAAAGACAGCGAGAGACCAGGCGAGACGGAAGGCAGCGGCTCGGACGCCGTCGCCGATGGTCAGCCCCGAGATGCGGGCGGTGCCGGATAGGTCTGGGTCTGCTGCTGACGGGATCTTCCAAATGGATGATGATTTCCCGACGCCGCCGAGTACGGCGTCGGTGTCGTATACGCCGAGGATGCAGAGGCCGATGACGCCGTTGGATTTGGGGGCTGCGTCGGGGCAAAGCCAGGGAAGCCAGGGGAAAGGGGCGATATGGAAATCAAAGACGGTGGAGACGGAGAAGTAAGTGATGAAGATGAGGTTGGTCGTTGCGGCATGAGGACATCACAGCTGACGTGTGCCTCGAAGGGTGGACTTGAGGAGTATCATGGCCGAAGCTGCAGCGTCTAAAACGCCTGCTCGGGTCGTGCAGACCACGAGCGCCGTCCTGTCCAGCTCACGCAAGGGCGTGTCTGTCCCGTCTCCCATCCCCACCCTCACCCCGCCGTCTACTGCACGCAGTCCACGCAGTCCGCCATCCGCTGGCGGCCCATGGCGCCCTACGGAGACGCGCAAGGCGTCTCTCGCGTCTGTACAGGGACAACAAGCCGCTGCTGCGCCGTCTTTGCTCGGCCGTTCAGCGGGATCACAGGCTTCGCCCGTCCCGCAGCGGGCTAACGCGAGGATCATCACGCCTGTGAAGCTGTCTACGCCGCCTTCGGGCTCTTCTTCCTCCCGGAAGGCGTCTGGGAACGGGGCTGCATGGTCTACTCCTGCTACGTTCATCCGTCCGCCCGTCGCGCCGGTCGTGTCGGTCCCGCCGACGGTCAACGCGCTGTCGCTGCTTGCGATTCAGCAGCAAGAGCGGGAGGCAGCCGAGGCGGCGGCTCGAAAGCCGTTGAAAAGCTTGAAGCAGATCCAGGAGGAGGAGAAGGAGGCGGAGAGGGCCAAGGCGCAGGAAGTAGAGTTTATGAGGTGGTGGCGCGAGGAAGAAGCGAGGGTCGCGAAAGAGGCGGGGGGCGGGGGTGGTGAGGGTGCGGGTGCGGGTGCGGGCGGGGGCGCGGGCAGGAGCGAGTCGGGCAATGGGCGTGGTGGCCCTGGTGGCCGTGGAGGCAGGGGGGGCAAGATGAGAGTGCCCAACACGCGAGGTCGGGGTGGGGGTGGTGGGGCTGCGGGTGGAGGGCCGCCGCCGAGGACAGAACATGGCGGGACGACGCCGAGAGGAGGCAAGGGCGGGAGAGGGACGCCGTCGACGGGGCCCGGCTCGAGGCAGGCGGCCGGGAACGTGAATGGGAATGGGAATGGGAATGCGCCGAGAGGCACGGGCCGAGCGTAGAGGCCTACCGGGTGTTTTTGGGTCGTGTTAGACTGGGCCATGAGCTGCTGTTGTATGCATAGGGTGGGCGCTGCCTCCACGTGGCCGTCGTGTGCCGCGCCGCCCGAGGGTTATCTGGGCGTGCGTCCCCTGAGGACTACGGACCCGGGGCTGCTGCCAGGAGGGCCGGGGATCGCCGAGCGCAGACGGTATGCTATGCCCCCGTGCGCCGGGCAGACATGCATATGCCCTGCTGCCGCTGCCAGACGCCAGGGCGGTCCGCTCGGCTCCGGGTGGCGCCACCATGCCATCCCTTAAAAGCGCTTCCAGTATCGATCTGCTCTGGCTGCCGTCCAATCCCTTCCCTCGGCTTTCTACTTCCCTCCCCTCCCCATCGCAACACATCCACCCCCCATGCCCCCGGCACACCACAGCCACGCCCCCGCCATGAACAACTACCAGCCGCCACCACATTTCATCTCCCAGCAGCCGCCACCTATCAGCAGCCAGCAACAGCCCTCGCCCAGCCACAGCTTCCCCCCACTCGGCCGCACCCCCTCCTCGGGCTCCGTCAGCGATGCCACGGATCTCTACAGCTTCGTGCAGGCACACCAACGGCAGCAGCAGCATCAGCACCAGCCCCAGCACCAGCACCAGCAGCTGCACCCCCAGCCGCCCCAGCTGCCCATGCCCCCGCACCACTCCCACTCCCAGCAGGGCCAGCACCACTACGCCCACCCCCCCCGGTCACAGCTGGGCGTGTCATCCACCTCCTCCCTCTACCTCGGCAACATGCGCCCGCACAGCGCCACCAGCTCTGGGCTGAGCAGCTCGACCGGCGCGGAGGGCGCAGGCCCAAGCCGCGGCAGGAAGCCGGTGGGTGTGCTGGGCAAGAAGAATGTGCATGCTGTCAAGGTTGAGCACGGCGACGACGACAAAGGGGGGCCGCGAAAGAAGAAGCCAAAGAGGTCCACGGGCAAGGCCTGTGTATACTGCCGGCGGAGGTGCGTCCGTCCGGTCCCATCCATGTACGCGTGACAGCGCTGACCATCCACCCGTGAGCAGCCACATGGTGTGCGAGGGCGGCCGGCCGTGTGAGAGATGGTGAGTCGGATGTGTGCCTTGCTGCTCAAGCGACATGGCTCCCCTTTCACACTCGCATAGGGCTTACCTTTCACACTCGCAGCATTAAACGCGAGATCCCACACTTGTGCAGGGACTTCACCCCGCCTCCGCATAACCGGGAATCCCGCAACCAATCCCCCCAGAAGCAGGAGCGGAATTCACCTATCGCCGCCTCCCCGCCCCCCGCCGACGACCTCCTCATGTCCCAGCAGCAGCAGCAGCAGCGGAAGCAGAGTCCACCGCCGCAGCAACAGCCCACCCTTTCGCAGCCCCAAGCCCAGCCCCAGCAGGCCGTCTCCTCGTCCCAGAACCAGATCAACATGTACTCGGACCCGAACTTCCCGACGACGTGGCCCCTCTTGCCGGACGCCACGGGCGCCCAGTTGACGTTCAGCGAAGCACCGACGGGGATCGAGCACCAGCTGTCGGGTAACGACGACCCCGACGGCTCGGCCATGGGGCGGCCTGCGTGGGGGCAGAAAGACGACGGGGAGCTCGCCGCGCTCAAGTAAGCACCTACCCCTTCTGTCCGAGCACGCCTGGACGCTGACGTGTGGACGTAGCAAATTCATGAAGGACCTGGGCGTGCCCAACCTCCCGAACGACTTTTTGGCGTTCATGGGCCAGATCGATGGCGACAACAAGAACATGACAGTCCCCAACACCGGCGACGAGTACACCTCCACGTTCGCCACCCCTGCCAACCAGGTGAGCGGGCAGTACCTCCAGCCGTCATCCCTGGTCAAGGGGAAAGAAACACTCGCGCAAATGTCCCGGATGTGAGTCTCAGCTGCGGCCGCTGGCTATCGACTGGGTAAGCACAGCTGACCCCGCGCACAGCGACAAGTACCTGATGGCCGCTGCGGACCAGCCCAGTGGGCCGCGCGCCTCCCGTCTCGCGCAGGTCATCAAGGCAAAGTACGACGCCGGCCTGCTCAAGCCCTACGACTATGTCAAGGGGTACGAGCGGATGAACAAGTGGATGGATTCGGGGCGCGCAGCGCCCAAGATGGAGAGCCGGGCCGGGTCCGAGTCGATGGAGAGCCCGCAGTGCGCGCAGCCGGTCAGGAACGGGAGGATGATGTCGGTTTCCGGTGAGTCGGGGCGGTCGTTGGGACGTACGGGCCCGAGCGAGGTGGCAAGCGCGTGCTGTGCTGACGGTCCAACAGGGATGACGCCAGTTCCGGCATTCGGCAAGAGCATCTCGCCCGACTCGCGGAGGCGGATATTGGCGGCGCTCGCTGGGTTCCGCCCCAAGTTCAGGCAGATCGCGAGGACGTTGACGAACGTCGATCTGGTGTTTGTCGAGGAGGCGATGGAGAGGTGGATGCTCGAGTACGACAGAGCGTTTGCTTGTAGGTCTCTTTCTTTCACCCAGACAGAGCGTGGGCCGCAACTGACAGGCGGGTATCACTAGCTATCCACACCCCGTCCTGCATCTGGCGCAGAACAGGCGAGATCCAAAAGGCCAACCAGGAGTTCTCGAACCTCACCGGTATCCCGTCGACCATGTTCCGCGACGGCCAGCTCTGTGTCTACGAGCTTATGGACGAGGACAGCGCGGTCCGCTACTGGGAGGGATACGCCAATATTGCTTTTGACCCCAGTGCGTCCCCCCCCCCTCCCCGCGCCCTCCTTCACCCACAAGTCACAGGACACCACTGACGCCTCCCTCAGGCCAGCGCGCAATGTCCATCCTCTGCACTCTCCACATCCCCATCTCGCTCATCCGCCACCGCCCGCGTCACCTCACCGGCGCCCCCGCCTCCACGCCCGCCAAGAGCGCTACCTCCGGCCCACCCGGGTACAATGTCCCGGACCTGGCGCTCCCGCAGAGCATGTTCTTTGACGGGGCGTCGTCAGATGCCGGCGGATGCGGCGAGGAGTATAGGGAGATGAAGTGCTGTTTCAGCGTGACGATCAGGAGGGATGCGTGAGTTGGCCGGTTGTTTCTGGGACTGACGAAATGGAGCTGGTTAACTGACGAGAACCGCCTGCGTAGTTGGGGAGTACCTGTAGCTATCATGGGGCAGTGGATTGTAAGTCAGCTCCCAGTGGACCGTGAATGCGATATAACGGCTAATGCCTGTCCTCTATAGCCAATCCAATAGACGGGGGAAAACATCGAGAAAGGGGGTATGCGGGGAGGGGGACGATCAAGGACCTTTTGTCACGAACCATAGAGGCCACGGCAACGAACACTTGGCCATTTTCAGGCTGGGTATATATCAATACAGCGGCAATGTACATAATTCCAAGAGGCAATGTAGGGATAGCATGCATACTTGGCGATGTCAGCGAACACACACAGAAAAAGATGGCATCGCCCCTCTTGGAGGTAGTGTCAGCGGAAGCAATAAAGACCTCTATAAATGCATGATGATCCTTTCTGGAGCAGTGACGCTCTTGAGAGTTGGGTTAGGCTACTAGTACCAGTCGCCTTGTTATGGCTACAAAACAGATATACTACTCGGCTCAACTATACTGGTCGATGTTTCGTTTGATGAGGTCGTGACTGGTGTAACAACGGATGATTAATGTGTGGGTACAACCCCTTGCCCTCCTTCCCCATTTTCTGACCCAGGAGCGATACTCCTCGCTACCGCTTCCCTGGCCCATGACCCTCCCAGTGCTTCAAGTCCCACGAGTCCTTCCCATACAGATCCCTCCCCGCCTCCCTCAACATCCACCACTCCTCATTCCCCATTCCCGCCACACCTGCGGCCCCCGCCCCTTGCTCCTGCGCCCCTCGCCCACCCCACCTAGTCCTCACCACCGGCGGCATCGGCACCACCGGCGGCGCCCCCCCGTCCCCGTACCCTACTTTCCTTGCCATCCACAACGCCCGCGCCCACTTGTCCCCCCGCGGCTCGGCTGACTTGCGCCACCACAGCTTCTCCCCTATCCTGCGCTTTGCCATCTCCGCACGGCGGTTAACGAGAGCCGGGTCGAACCCCTGAGAGAACTGGGCCACAGAAGAGTCCCATGAGGGGGAGGCGAGGATGGAGGAGAGGGTGGTGGGGTTCCGGCCCGAGAGGGCGACGCGCCGGACGCGCCGGAGAACTTTGAGGCCGTAGGCAGTAATGAGGACGGCGATGAGGGTGGCCGTGCACGAGATGCCGAAGAAAGCGTAAGGGGTCTCCTCGAGGTAGGACGTGAGCTGAAGGGGGGCGTTAGCTAATAGGATACATCCAAACCACACGAGCTGAGAGATATAGCTCACGTTCATGCCGAAGAGTCCGGCGACGAGCGCACCAGTCCCGATCCCCAAGGTGGCGATGGATATTTTGATATCCAACGCAAGGAGAGCGTTCCGCCCGGAATCAAGCATGAGCTCGGCGATCTCTTGAGTTGAATTCATATTGGCCTGTCAAAACCGCGTCAGTTTGGTAAACCGATATTTCAAAAGACAGACTCGGCTCACCACAGTCGTATCCACCTCACTGACAATCTCCTCCACCTGCTTCTCGAAGCTCTCCAGCAACAGCTCGAGCTGCTCGTGGTCGTGCAGCGCTCGCGGTCGGCCTTCTGCCCGAGACGTTAGGTACATCGCGGACAGATCCTCGTCTGCGGAGAGCAAATCACTCATGTCAGTTGCCATCTTGTCCCTTCACATTCGGCAAGCGATGCTCACCAGAATCAAGCAGCTCATCCACCGAGCTCTTGACGTATCGCGCCCGACTTTGGAAGCCTACGATCTTGCGCTGATAATGCAGAAGCTTTTTCAGATTTTCTCGGTCGATGTGGTCCTCCAAGTCGGCAAGGAGATGCTTCACAAGGTGTCTTGTGAATGCCATCTCCTCTTCAAGGGCGTTTGCGGTGGCGACGAGAACCGATTCGAGCGCTCTGGTCTTCCTGTCAGCCATGATGTACAAACCGACAAAGAGAGAGAGGGTGCTCACCGATGTTCGTAGCTCAGCCATGTCTCATCATTGTGCTCCATATCCTCCTTCATCCTCAAGCCCACCTTGATATTCCTCTCCAAATGCAACTTGAACCGCCGCTGCGTCTCCTGGCCCTGCGCGCCTACTGTGTCAAATACGATCACCCGATCGGGCTTGATCAACACTCGGAGGTGTAGCATGGAGATTAGAATACAGGTTTTGCGGGTGAGGATGACGGGGACAAGGTTGGGCGAAAGAGAGTCGAGCTTGCGAAGATCGCGGGGCTGGAGACGGTGGTACGAGAAGAGGTCAGCACTTGCCCGCTGGAGCGATATGGTGCGCGATAAGACTCACATCAAGATCGTATTCACGACATAGCTCTGTCTTCTGATATTTCTCCATCTGCGTCCCCCAGTTCCCGTTGGCATCCAATATCGAGCATCTTAGACTCAGCTCGCCAGCCCGGTCCATCAGGCTCTCAAGGTACCTCTGCTTCTTGTTCCCAGATTTCTCCGATGGCGCCTGAGGCTGCGGCGGCGCGTGGTCGTTGTAGAACCCATCGGTCGCGCTGGGAGGGGGGGGAGTGAGGGGGACAATGGGCGGGCGATCGGGCGGTTGGGACGGTACCCAGAAAGAGGTGGTCCGGAAAGAGAAGAACGTGCGGCACACGCATGCTGGTGCAGGGGCCAGCAGTAGCCGCTGAAGAGGGGGAGTTGGGCGTGCACGCGCGAGCGGGGTGAATGCACGGGCCAAGCGGCTGGCCGTGGACATCGCTTTGTGGTGGGGCGGGTGACTGCAGTGACCAGTCTTCTTAGTGTAAGCCGAGTGGTTGTCTGAAAAGTCGGTCCAAGAACTTGGGAGTGCGTACAGAGACAGTAGCCGGCGCTGGGCCGAGACCATGTAAGTGAGGGGGCAGTTAAAGTGGCGAGGGGCGATGACGACGGGCAGGGCAGCAACGATGATGTCCAGGATGTTGTTGATATTGACAACAGCACTATTCATACCTACAAGCACCATCCACAATGGCAGACGCAGACCGTACGTACTATACGGTCTACCATTTGACGCCCGCTGACGCGCTCCCCGCAGAAACATTCGACTCCCTCCTCGACCTCCTCCGCCGGTTGCCTCCAACCCGCGTGGAGGACAACGTGAACGCGCTGTGCGACCTTGCGCCCGACTATGCCGACGACCTCCTCGGAAACGTCGACCAGCCGCTCAAGGTGCTCGTGGACTCAGAGAAGGGGCGCGAGTTCTTAGGGTGTGACTATAACCGGGACGGGGGCTCTTTCAGGTGGGTCCATCACACGTCTGTGCCCCTGGGCTGTCGCGGGGCCATTGATGACTGAGGCGCCCATGGATAGGTCTCCCTGGTCAGACAACTACCTCCCAGAGGACACCAAAGGTCCTAAACCCTCTGCCCGCCTACGCCAACTCGAAGTCTCTCTCAACTCGGCGTTCGATACCTACCGGGAGATGTACTTTGAGGGCGGCGTCTCGAGCGTGTACCTGTGGGACTTGGAGGATGACCCCGGGGTTGGCAAGGAGATGAGCTTTGCGGGTGCTGTCCTTCTGAAGAAGAGTGCGTCTGCTCTATTGACATGTAGGATGTGAGCTGACTGCCCGCCACATTGCGCTGAGACAGCCCTCAACCCTCCCTCCACCGCCCCCGCCACCTCCCCTCTCGGCTCATGGGACTCGCTCCACGTCTTCGAGTGCCACGAGCGCGGCCGCTCCGCCAAGTACAAACTCACCTCCACTGTCATGCTGGTCTTGGAGACTAAAACTCTCGCCAAGGCCGTGCAGGTCGAGGGGGCCGAGGGCGACGGCGGGGTGACTCTCAGCGGGAGCATGACGAGGCAGGCTGAGGTGGACTACCCGCTCACGAATGCTTCCGGACATATTGCGAATGTAGGGCGGATGGTAGAGGACATGGAGTACGTCTCGAGCTGCCCAACTCAGGATGACGCTCCCCAGCTGACCACCCTGATAACAGGATCAAGATGCGTAACCTCCTGTCCGCGGTGTACTTTGGCAAGACTAAGGATGTGATCAACGATTTGAGGAGCCAGAGCGGGCTCGAGGCAAAGTCGAGAGAGGAGCTGTTGCGCGCAGAGCTGGCTGGTCGTTTGGGTGGGAGGAAGTGAGGGTGGTCCGTGAGGGTACTGGAAGGGCGCAGGGGGGCCTGAGCTTGTACTTGCCCATGTTCCGTATGAAGTCATGACTTGAACCCGTCTCAAGACCGGAGAGGTGGGACATCAGTGCCCGAGAAACATGCTGAGAGGGACTCTATTAGAAGATTATGATGAAGCTGGTTTGCAGCAATGCACACTAGCCCAGGATGCCGACAGAGCTCGTCGTGTCTCTCATCAGATCTTATCTCTCACGCCTGGATCAGCGCAGCTTCTACATACACCATCGCCTGGGTCCGCAGACAGCTGCAGAACTAGGTTGGACGAGGCTCTACACACTGGTGGATGAATATATTGACGAATGCACGTAGGATGCAGCGATGATGTGCATGTTGAAGCAGTGCCGGCTGCCACACACGGGGATTGGCGGAAATTGCTGCAGGGTCCGACGCGTCGCGTCTCTTTGACCCTCAAGATTCAATTTCCTCGTTCTTGATCATTAGATATCTATACACCACCCCCCACCCGAGCCATGTCGTCCCCAGCAGCCTCCCAGTTCGGCTACCCCTCCTCTGGCCCCTCTCCCTCCCGCTCCACCCTTAACAACTCCCGCCCCATCGTCGACCCTCTCGCGTTCGACAACGTCCACGGCCTCGGCGGGTCCGTCCCTGGCGCTGGCGCCCGGTCCGTCGACGATGACGAGGCAGAGGAGGAGGGCGCGGGGCGGCGTGGCGGGAGGCGCGGGAGACAGGTTGACCTCGACCTGATCCCGCGGGTGAAGGATACTACCGGTGAAAAGGTGATGGAGAGTTTCGCGCAGTTCTTGGAAAGGTAAGTGAAGGCAGGGTACGGCGCGTCGGGCCGCGTCTCAAGTCTGGACGTTGACTGGGTCTTTCGGATTGCAGCTTCAGCGAGGACATCGAGCTTCCCCCTACACCGGCATCGGAGATCCAGCAGACGCAGGACTCGTCTCGCTACTATGTTGACCAGATCAAGCAGCTCAAGGAGCTCGAGATCACCACACTCTACGTCGACTTCAGCCATCTTCTCGACCGAGAAGAGGTGCTCGCTCGCGCCATCCAGTCACAGTACTATAGGTACGCGCCCCCTTATCCGAAACCAGTATAATGCGCTAACGTAACCCAGATTCCTTCCGTACCTCCGCCGCGCTGTCCAAGCCCTTGTGAGGCGGTACGAGCCCACCTGGCTGTACATCTCCACCTCCGTGTCTCCCGACCAGACCGCGCCTTCGTCGTCCCTCACCACCCGCGAGTTTAACGTTGCGTTCTACAACCTCTCGCTCACATCGGGGATCCGCGACCTGCGGATGAACCGTATCGGTCAGCTGATGAGCATCAGTGGGACGGTGACGCGCACGTCCGAGGTGCGGCCCGAGCTGGTCAGCGGGACGTTTGTGTGTGAGCAGTGCAGGACGGTGATCCCGGATGTGGAGCAGCAGTTCAAGTACACCGAGGTGAGTCGCCTCGATGTATGGAGTTCGGTTACCAGCTGACGAGGTCACGCGTAGCCCCTCATGTGCCAGAACGTGACTTGCAACAATCGCAGCGCCTGGCAGCTCAATATTGAACAGTCCAAGTTTGCAGACTGGCAAAAAGTCCGAATCCAGGAGAACGCCAACGAGATCCCCACCGGCAGCATGCCCCGATCGTACGCGCTCCCTGTATCTCCGTCAGTGGAGACAACAGCTGACACCCTTGCAGCCTCGACGTGATTCTTCGATCCGAAATTGTCGAACGCGCCAAGGCGGGCGATAAGTGCACTTTCACTGGCACGTTCATCGTCGTGCCTGACGTCTCGCAGCTTGGTCTCCCTGGTGTCAACAACGAGATGATGCGCGAGAACCGGGGCGGACGAGGCGAGGGCCCTGCGGGGCAGGGCGTGACGGGCCTGAAGGTGTTGGGTGTGAGGGACTTGCAGTACAAGACAGCGTTTTTGGCTTGTATGGTGCAGCGCGCCGAGATCCGGGTGAGCTTCGCTGCAATTGCTTCACCCAATGAGTGAGGCTGATGTGTGTCGGTAGTCGGGAGTGACGGACGTGCGAGGCGAGGGGGATGACGGCGACGAGACCCAGGATCAGTTCATCCAAACGCTCACGCAGCAGGAGGTGGACGAGCTGAAGAACATGGTGAACACGGACAACATCTACCAGCGGCTTGTGCAGAGCATTGCGCCGACCGTCTACGGTGAGCTCCGAATACTCCCACAAGAAGATCCATCAATCTGATAGCTCGCCGGGTGCAGGACACGAGATTGTGAAGAAGGGGATCCTGCTGCAGCTGCTGGGCGGTGTGCACAAACAGACGCAGGAGGGGATCCATCTTCGTGGGGATATCAACTTGTGTATTGTTGGTGACCCCAGTACCAGCAAATCCCAGTTCCTCAAGTGAGTCCCTCCACTGCACTGCATGAAACATCGGCTGACCCCGCGTAGATACGTCTGTGGCTTTCTCCCTCGAGCCGTCTACACTTCCGGCAAGGCCTCCTCCGCTGCGGGTCTTACTGCCGCCGTCGTGCGTGACGAGGAGTCGGGCGAGTTCACCATCGAGGCGGGAGCTCTCATGCTCGCCGACAACGGCATCTGCGCGATCGACGAGTTCGACAAGATGGACATTGCCGACCAAGTCGCGATCCACGAAGCGATGGAGCAGCAGACCATCTCGATTGCCAAGGCCGGTATCCAAGCTACGCTAAACGCGCGCACGTCAATCCTTGCGGCAGCGAACCCTATTGGCGGGCGGTACAACCGCAAGATGAGTCTGCGTGCGAACGTGGCGATGAGTGCACCGATCATGTCGAGGTTTGACTTGTTCTTTGTTGTCCTCGACGAGTGCAACGAGAATGTGGACCTGCATATCGCGCAGCATATCGTGAACGTACATAGGTTCCGGGATGCTGTTATCACGCCAGAGTTCAGCACTGAGGCGCTGCAGCGGTACATTCGATATGCGAGGACCTTCAGCCCCAAGGTAAGTCCCCTATAACCTTTTCCGTGATAGCCGAGGAACCAGCTGACACCCGGTTGCAGCTCACGCCCAGCGCGAGCGCAGTGCTCGTCGAGAAGTATCGCTCCCTGCGCCAAGACGAAGCCGGCCCTGGCAAGTCCAACTTCCGCATCACCGTCCGTCAGCTCGAGAGCATGATCCGTCTCTCCGAGGCAATCGCACGTGCAAACTGCCAAGCCGACATCACCCCCGCTATCGTGCGCGAAGCGTATTCGCTCCTCCGCCAGTCGATCATCCATGTCGAGCAGGATGATATCTCGTTTGACGACGAGGATGACGAGGAGGGGCTCGGCGGAATGCTAGGCGCGGGTGCAGGAGGCGCGGGCGGGGAGGACGACGAATACGGGATGGATGAAGACGCGCCGTTCACGTCGGAGGATTTGGCGGCGTTGGATGCGGCAGAGTCGAGCGTGAATCAGCGGACGAGCTCGGCTGCCGTGGCGGCGACAGCGAGTGGGGCAGCGGGCTCGGCCGGAGGTACGCCTGTGCCCGCGCCAAAGAAGAAGATGCGTATCACCTGTAAGTTTCCCTCTCGTCCGCGACTCCCTGACGTGCACGCATAACAAGCTGACCACCGAATATCCGACAGACAACCAGTACATGGAGATCATGAACCTCTGCGTGCTGCATCTCTCCGAGATCGAGCACGAACAGAGCACCGGTGTAGACCGTGAGGAACTTATTCAGTGGTACTTGGAGCAGAAGGAGGCGGAGATCGACAGCGAGGAGGACCTCGAGTACCAGAGGGAGTTGATTGCAAAGGTATTAACAAAGCTTGCCAAGGTGGGTCTGCATAGGCTGTCTGCAGTGATAGGTGTGCAGAGGCTGATAGGGGTGTCACAGGAAAACTACCTGATGGAGATTCGGGAGGCGGACCGCATGCGCCTGCACTCGACCGACCCGTCCACCGAGGCCGAGTCCGCAGAGCTCGCAGATGGGTCAGCAGACAAGATCTACTATCTCGTCCGTGAGTACTGTCTCTCTTATAACACAGTCGTCCCCGATTCCAGACTGACGCGCGCGTGCGCTCTATAGACCCGCAAGTCGACTTGTCCGATTTGTCGTCGTCTATCGCTGTGTAATGTTAGTTGGGTTTTGAGGATTGGGTTTTGAGAATCTTCGACAGTGTCTGCGTTTTGATAGTTTGTACGGGTACGAGTAATAGGTGGATGATGTATAGATGCATCGCATGTCTTTCCCCTCATCCACATGCACTGTATCCCGCCCCGCCCCTCCCCCCTCTCACGGTCCCCCTTACACGCTGGCCTCGGCGCCCCCCGCCTTCTCCTTGAGATCCTGCTCCAACCCTTGCAACGTCCTGACCAGACCCCCACCCCCCGCCTGGGCCAACACTCCTATCAAGCTCCTGGCCTGCCCCTCGAGCATCCCCACCACTTGCGCCCGCAACACATCCAGTTCTGGCAACTTGCCCAGCGCCTCCAGCTCCTGCACGCCCATGACCTTCTCGCCCTCCACCATCCCCCCAACGAGCGTCAACGTAGGCTGGATCTCCGAGTTCTCACGCTTGATCTGCCGCACCGTGCGCGCGATGGTGGTGCTCAGCTGCGCGAGGTACGTGGGTGAGAGAGACGCGCAGCTGAGCACGGCGCGCTGGCCCGCGACGTGCGGGAGAAGCGGGGACGCCTCGCCCAGCACAGCCGAGAAGATGCCCGTCCGCATCACGCTGATCGTCGCAGGCGCAATCGTGTCGTCCTTTGCCGCCACAGGTTTGCCCCGGGAGCGGGGGCTCGCAGGGTCAAACTGCTTGAGAGGGCGAGGCACGCTCGCGATGGCGCGGCGCATGCGCGCCCACTCGGAGCTGGTCATGTTGGCGTGCTCGAATATGAGGATGAGCTTGGAGGTGCGCATGAGGTGGGCATAAGAGTTCCAGAGGAAGGTTTTACGCTGGGGGAAGACGCGCGGGGAGGAGGCGGAGGGGGTGAGAATGGGGGCGGGGGCCGTGGAGGTGGGTGTGCGGATGGGAGGAGGGGGGATGGAGGAGGAAGAGGGGACCGCGCTGGGGCGGGATGCCAGGCGGGCTGCGCGGACAGAAGGTCTGGGAGGCATTGTGGGTGGGCGGTAGTGGGGGAGGGGTGGTCTTGTGGTGAGTGTGTGTGAGACCTTTTGATATAGAGTATAACTTTTGAGTCTCTCCCAAGAGTCTGTTGGACGAAGAAAGAGCATGGAAACCACGGAGGAATCGGCTGAGGTGGATTTAATTTCCTTATATTAACTCTAGCTATGACGTTAATTACTCTCTAGCCCTTTCGTCATCAACGCGCGTCCCAGCGAAGGTCTCCTCGATCTCTTGCAATCACTGTCATCTTCACCGTATATTCCACCCCCACACAGCTCACACGGACACAATGGAGATCGATCCCCCAGCTTCGTCGTCCACCTCCCCTACCCCTTACCTTGAGCATCAGCTCAGCACAGCCCCCGAGGAGCTCAAGCCATGGTGGGCAAAGATCAAGAACGCCTACGAGCGCAAGTGAGTTTCGTCTCTCCTTCGATCTCCTCGTTGGTATCGGCTGACAGCGCGGTACCAGGCTGTGGCACAACCTCACGGTCACGCTCACCGAATTTGTGTTCCTCCCCTCCACGGGACCGTACCAAATCGAGCTGTTTGAGAAGTGAGTCCGGGGCCACATGAGCGGGGGTGGGCTGGGGCGAGCGCTGACGGGATTTGGGCATGCAAGGTTCATCACCACCATTGAGTCCAAGATCAATGCGCTCAAGCTGGTCGAAATTGCCCGACGAGTCGGCCGGGAGTACCCTGGTGGGTCTCAGTGGTGTTTAGATCGCTCTTGATGGTGTGAAACAGGATCGCTGACCGAGCAACCCCGATTCTCCACGCAGAGCCCGACCTCACCCTCAAATTCCTTCAATCTGTGCACTCGCGCCTCACCTCCCCTTACCCTGTGCCTGCCACGGACGACGCCCCCGGTTCGCCTGCCCCTCCCCCTCCCGCCGCTGCCGCCTACGCCCTCTCCCTCTCATCCATCGCATACGCGCAGCTCCTCCTCGCCGACTTGCCCGCGTGCAAGGCCACGCTCGACGAGTGCGAGTCCCTCCTCGCTGAACAGGACGGAATCGAGACTGTCGTGAATGCGGGGTACTATGGCGTCGCAGGGGATTATTACAAGGTCAAGGCCGACTATGGACCTTACTACAAAAACGCGCTGCTGTACTTGGCGTGTGTGGATATAGAAAAGGAGATGACCGCAGAGGACAGCCAGCAGAGAGCGCATGATTTGTGTGTGGCGGCGTTGCTGGGTGAGACGATCTACAACTTTGGCGAGCTTGTGAGTGATTCTGGTAGTCTAGGGTGGTGGTGCAGAACTGACCCCCCGATGATAGCTGCAACATCCCATCCTGCAGACTCTTGTGGGAACACAATGGGAGTGGATCAAGGATATGATCAGCGCGTTCAACGCAGGTGAGATCGGCAAGTTTGAGTCTTTGTGCAACAACCTGCCCAACGAGGTGAGTGTTACACTCGCAGTACTCCATTCTTTTGCACTGCTTACTGCCGCACTCCCCCGCGCGCCACAGCCGATCCTCGAGTCCGCTGTGTCTCACCTCCGCCAAAAGATCTGTCTTATGGCTCTCATACAGGCCGTATTTGCCCGCCCCCGCGACGGCTCTTCCAAGCTCATGACCTTCCAGTCAATCGGGGAGGCCACGCGCTTGCCCGTGCACGAGGTTGAGTACCTGATCATGAAGGCTTTGAGGTGAGTCACTCCGCCTGCCTCGGCCGAGCCAAGCTGACATGCTACACCACAGCCTCGCGCTCATCCGCGGATCGCTCGATCAGGTGGAGGGCACAGCAGACATCACGTGGGTGCAGCCCCGCGTGCTCGAGGGGAGCCAGCTCGACACCCTCGCAGAGCAGTTCAAGGGGTGGTGCGACGGCGTCGGGCGGACGGAGAAGCAGGTGGAGGAGCAGGCGAGGTTGGCCAAGGTGGCGGTTTCGGTGGAGTAGGTGCCGAGAGTGGTAGGGTAGAGTAGGGGCGGTGTGATGCATAGCAAGTGACATGGATTGAAGCTTTAGTATGACAAGATGTGCGCCGCTGTATCGATAGAACATTGAATCGTACATTTCAGAAAGCGGCGTAGGGTGTTGCCCCGCATATGATGATTGACTGTATGGACTTCATGCCGTTGGCGTTGCTCTACACTAACTCCCACACCCCACCCATCCAATTCACCCCCCCCCCCCCCTCCCATCCACACTGGGCGTGCGTACATGGCTACGCCACATCTAGTACCCCCGACCTCGGCCCCTACAAACACCATCTCGTCAGCTCATCCCTCACACCCAACCGACCAACCGACAACTCACCTGCCCCTCGCCCTATACCCGCCCCTGGGCCCCCCCCTGTACCCATACCCACCCCGCCCCCGTCCCCGTCCACGCCCGCGGTTCGTCGCGTTCATACCGGGCACATTTGTCCGCTTCTCCTTGACGGAGAGGAGACGGCCGCGGAACATTGAGTCGTTCAGGACGAGCGCGTTCTGCACGATGGAGGGCTCGGCGAACTCGACGTAGGCATAGCTGCAGGCGTCAGAGCAGTGTCAGCTTGTTCCTTGTCATCATGTAACCAGACATAGAGCTGGTGATGAGACCTCGGGGTTCGAGAAGGAGGCAGAACGTACCCTTTGGGGTGCCCGGTGAACTTGTCGCACAGGATTGTCACGCGGTTTATGGTCCCGCACGCCTGAAAGTGACCTTGGATCTCCTCGGGGGTAGCGCCGTAGTCGACCTGATTGTTGATCCTCCGTCAGCTCTAGGACTTTTGGCTCTTCCGCTCAGCTCATCTCTCCCGCCCAGCTCCTCTATCCTGCCCGCCTGCTCCTGCCCGCCTCCACACCTCCGTATCACACACCACACACTCTCCACAGCCCACTCCACCAGCGCAGAAGGCGAAGGTCCAACGCACATTCCCAATGTAGACACTCCGCAGATCCACTGCAGCCGTCGAGTCCTCGTCCTCCATCGCCTCGTCTGCGGGTTCCTCGTGCGTCTCGGAGGCTTCGCCGCCACCGCCGCCGTTCGGGGCAGGCGTTGCGGAAGCTGAGTGCGATGCCAGCTGTAATGGAGGTGTTGTTAGCGAGTGGTAACCATTATGTAGGATGGCTGCACAGGTGGTGTGAGGACGCACAGCGTTCTTCTCCGCCTCCATCTCTGCTAATCTAGCCTGCATGAGGGCCAACTCCTGGAGGTGATGAGCGGAACGTCAGCTCTAGGACCTATTGATGCGAGGAAGCTGGAGACGTGTCGTGATTTGAGCGCACCTCATCGACGTTGGCCTCATCATCTGGGATCCTGGGGGATGATTCTCTCTGCTCTGCCATTGTGTAGTGGTGGATGCAGTGAATGTCTGGGATGCAGTCACGGAAGAGCGCAATATCAACAAAGTTGGTGGTGCAGCTGGAAAGTGCCACACGCGGGAATATGCGGGGATCTCATTCGGCCGCCAGCTCCGTGGCTGCAGGATGAGCTTGAGGCTGGGGACCGTACGTATACATACGTATCTTGCTTCTATATACTCCCCACTCACCCATTATTTGTGAGTACCGCGAGGATGAGGGTACAGCGGGCACACGCTGACGGCCCCCACAGACATCCGTCAAAATGGCAGCCAAATCCGCTGCGACCCACGTCGTACGTCCCGGCCGAACGAACCTATCAAAGCCCCACGCATGTCTGACCTCCCCACCCCACCCTTGCAGGACTGGACCAAGCTCTACACCGGTCTCGGCCTCGACAAGACTACCCTCACCTCCCTCCAGGCTTTCCGCGCCCGTCACACCTCGGCCATCAACAAGAACTCGGCGCTCAAGGCCACTGCCCCGCAGGTCGACCTCTCGTATTACAAGAGCGTGCTCAAGGACCAGCAGGCGGTCAGCCTCGCTGAGAAGGTGTTGAGCGAGTTCAAGGCGGTCGACTACGACGTGAGCAAGTGGAACGGCGTGGTGGAGGCGTTCGAGGGCAAGGCTGTGAGTAGCGTTTTCGTTTTTTTCATGGTGGGCCGGTGACGTGGTAGTGGTGGTGGTGGTGGGAACCTGATGGAGGCGAGGGGCGCGAGAGAGCATGGGCGGGCGTGGAAGGAGGTCAGGAGGAGGCAGCGGGGAGATGGAGCGATGTGGGGAGCAGATGTAATCGAGGAAAGGAGACGGAGCAGACCGAGACACCACCATTATCACAACTTACCACCCGCCAATCATCCCGCGTCAACCCCTTTGTCACGCATACTAACCTCCCCCCCAGGTGACCGCCGCCAAGGAGACCCTCTCCAAGGTGTCCGCCGAGGAGTCCTCCCTCCAGGCCACTCTCTCCAACATCAAGGACGCCCGTCCGTTCGAAGACCTCACCGTGGAGGAGGTCTCCAAGGCAAGGCCCGAGATCGAGAAGACCGTCGAGACCATGCTCAAGAAGGGCAAGTGGTCCGTCCCCGGCTACAGGGTGAGTGTATTTCTTGCTCGTGGGGGGATAGACGAAGAGAGTGCAAGGGGTGCAGAAAGTACGAGTGCTGATGGACGGTCCCGGGTATACAGGAGAAATTCGGCGACTTTGCTCTCATGTAAATGGGCGAGTAGTAAACGGAAACGGTGGTGCGAAAATGCATCATTTGACAAGGAAGCGGGCATCTCAAGCAGTGCAACGGTCGTGTCTGTTGATGTGCTTCCCACGTATGACGCCCACGACGGAGTGGTGGAGACGACTGACGAGTGTGGCTGTGTCGGCTTTGGTCGGGCTAAGGCCGCCTCCGCTGTCTTTGAACCATAACTTCCCCAGTTGCTGTCTTAAGGGATCGTACTTTCGCCTTGACGCCGACGGCCAGCATCTTCCACTGGTTGTGCATGTGGTTTGCTTGGTCGCGTGGCGCAGAACCAAGCAAGAACACGGCGGCCACAACATGTCCCCCGGCGAGCGCGCCTTGTCGGTGCTCGGTTTGGGGGGGACGTTCGGCAGACCGTTGTTCCTCGCCGTGCGAGTGGGACCGTGACTTGGGCCGAACGAAAATGTCGAGGGTGATGGCTTGAAGATGAAGTTGAGAAGGCTTGGTATGTGTCGGGGATCGGTCACTTCTGTTTGGGACTATCTAAACCAACCGAGTAATGCAGTTTGGGTCTGGGATTTCAGCCGGTGCGAACCTGCTGCAGCTCGTTGTAACGTCATTGAAACGGGGCGGCGCCCCACTGCCACATGCACCTGTCGAGCAAGAAGAACAGATAATCCATGATTATTTTGATTTTGATATACGCCCCCCCCGACGCATCACCCCCCGCACCCTATTAGACAACTCCCTCTTGTTGTTCCCTTTTTCCGTCCCCAGCCCAGTCCACGTACACCTACTTTGAGCTCTGCTTCTTCTGCATCTTCCTCATCTCCCTCTTCCTATCCAGCTCCTCCGCGCGCTTCAGCTCCTTGTCGCTCATCAGCGCTCTCTCCGCCCGCTTCTTTGCCGCCCGCTTCTCCTCTGCCGTCTCCTCGGGCGGGTTGTCCTCCTCCTGTTCCTTTTTGTATGCCGCAGCCAGGTCGGCATCGACACCCTGGCGGATCTTGAGGAGCTTGCGGGAGACCTGTGGGGAGAGTGCAGCATATCAGCTAGAGGCTTCACCGTGCCGCAGTGACATATGTATCTATGCGGGAGGAGGTAGTGCCGACGTACCTCGGGCTTGAGCACAGGCTTGGAGAGCAAATCAGCGATGTTGAGCGCGACCTGTAGCCACGCCACGACGGCCTCAACCTCGGCTTTGGATGAGGGCTTGCCGACGGCGAGGATGATGTGGCGTGAGCTGGACTTGGTGGAGAGGCGTCCTTTAGTGGGGCGCGTGGCGGGCACGTCGGTGACCTGTGGATGGCAAGTCGGGGAGAACGTCAGCTACAATCGTGTTACGGATGGCCGTGAGAAGAAGTGACTCAAAAGAGGGAGGGGAACGCACGAGGAGGTACTTGAGCAGGCTCGCCGCAGTAGGGTCGGCGAGGACATCGAGGATGCCAACGTTGGGGGTCTTGAGAAGCACATCGGTGGCCTCGGAGTGCTCAGTGAACAACGCGTGGGTGACGGGGAGGATGGGGGTCTCCTGGAGCTTGGGGAAAGTCTGGTTGTGGATCTTGCGTCAACGCTGTCCTGCCTGAAGAAGGGCAATGAGTCAACGTAGAGAGATAGAGGGGACTCACCATATCCCACCTCTTGGCCTTCAAGTCCCTCATCACGCTTTTCTCAACCACGCTCCAGACGCCCACGCCCTCACCCTGGAGCCCATCGTCGCCCAATCCGAGGGTCAAGTCCCAAACAATCTTCTCGGACCCGTCAAACGTCGGCTCAATCAGCCCGCGCGCAAAGTGGTACACGAGGGACGGCAGGTCCTGGAAGGGAGTAAGCTCGAGGGTGGCGTGCAGGGCGAGCACAGAGCGGCGGCCGGTGGCGAAGAGGAGGTGGAGAGAGGGGGAGGAAGCGATAAGATCCCGGGTGGAAGTGAATTGCGTAGAGAGGTACGGTTTGAATGGCGCCATCCTACACATCCATCCCCAAATGGTCCGTCAGCTTCCCGCCGACCCAACTCCCGCAGCCCAGACGGCAACCAGCGCTCCCAACTCACGCATTCTTCGCACGCCGGTTGTTGATCACCCGCCCGACAAAGTACAGCAGGAGGTAGCTCCCGAGCACAGCGAACGCGATCGCTTCAAACTGGAACTCGGCAGGGCGGAAGGTGAACATCTTCCAGCGGAGCTCGTACCCGTCATACTCGCGGGAGGCAGGCATGGCGGGGGGCGGGGCGATGGCACCGAGGATCTTGACGAGGGCTGACATGGAGGGCGGGGGAGGGGGCACGGGCGGGGGTAGAGGGGAAGAGATGGAAGAGAAGGGGGAAGAGCGAGAGGGGACTTTGGTTGTGGCTGGAGAGACGAGTGGAAGCGCCGAGGTGGATTCCGGTTTCGGCGCTCGGACCCTGATAGCCGTCGGCAGCTCCTGACCGTGGCGTGCTTCCTGCAACTTTCTCTCTGCTTTCCATCTCCAGCGTATGCTTGGAGGAAGGGGTGGGGGGGCATCGCTTCACGCTCTCCCGGCCAGCACCGGCCATGGATAAGACGGTATGTGATCTGGTGCACGTTTATCAGAAAGGAGTGGAATCCTAGTCAGTCCTGCCACCGCGATCAGCTGAAGCAGACAGACCATAATAGAGAGGCTGCATGTCTAGCTCCTCGTGCTAACCCCGACCGCCCAACGCCCATGCCTATGCCTTTGCAGCTTCTAACTTTGCCTTCTTTCTCTTCTCTCGCCTCAGCTGCGTCTTTGACTTCTCCCTCGCCCCCTCATGCCCCTTCTCTCCGTCGGTGCTCTTGCTCCCCTGCGACCCCTCCTCCTTTTCTTGACTCGCCGCCGTTCCCCTGACCACCTCCTCATCGTCCCCGTCGTCGTCCGACTCCACTACTCCCCGCTTCCTAGCCTGGCGCTGCTGCAAGATGCGTTTCGCCTCTGGCGAGTCGAGCGCCCGCGGCCCGTCAAACGGGAAGATACCCGATCCGCCAGGGGACGACGGCGGCGGTGGGGTAGAGGGCAAGGCGGGCAGCAACTGCGGTGAGAATGGAGGTGTTCCCGCCTCGTCAGGGGATGAAGAGCGTTTGGGTGGGGACTGAGCTAGGGGTGGAGATGGCTGTGATGTTTGGGAGGCAGAGGCCGCTGCTAGAGGGTGCACAGCCTCAACCTTGTTCTTCTTCTTCTTCTTCCCCCCAAAGAGATCCGCCACACCACCCTCCTTCTTTCTCCCCTTCCCGATACTCTTCGCGCGAGACTCCTCCCCGTCGTCATCCACATCGCGACCGAGGGCCTCCTCCTTCTCCTTGCCCTTCCTGTCGTTCCCTAGCTTCCTGCTCAGTCCCACGAGCCCGCCGCCTCGAGCATAGCCCGACCCCTGTCCACGGTTCGGCTCGTCAAGAAGGGGATGCCCTAGTCCTAGACGTTCGCTTCGTTCTTCCCGGAACGCGGGGGTGAGGTCAGGCTGTGATGCGGTAGGGGTGGTGGTGGAGGTGGAGATGCCGAAGCCTGCGGGGATCCAGGAGGCGATGGAGGAGGTGAAGAGGGATGCGGAGAGCGCAAGGGCTTCTGGTGTGGGTACTGTGGGCTGCGCTGTCGGGTCGGACGGTGCCATTGCGGGGTGTGTGGAGCACAGCCGGCTGCTGGGAGGTATAGAAGACGAACATTGAACGCCATGCACCAGGTGAAGACTGTTGACGCGTCCGGATGTGCCACACTGGAATCTCCGGAAACTCCACGGTGATGCTCTGCGTCCACCGATTCTTCGCCGCCAATCTCTTCAGACTCTTCTTCGCACATCCTATATTTTCTACTCCCCTACCCACCGGGAACACCCCCCCCCCCCGAGACCATGTCCACCATTTCCGAAAAGCCAGCAGGGCCCAGCGCTTTCACCCCTTACCTCGACGCCGTTGCGGGCCTTTTCACCCCCGTCTCCGGCCCGGTTTTCAACACTTATGGCCGATTCCACGGCTGGAAGGAGAGCATGGGGTTGGTGCAGCCCGGGACTGTGGAGAACATGACCAGGGATGTCCAGCGTACGTTGGTAGAGCGTACAGGGCGGGGGATGCCTGGGAGATTGGCGGGCGCAGGACAGGACAGGGTGCTGACCGAAGACTGTGATGGAACGTAGAGGTCCACCTCGCCAACTGGATGTTCGACGGTGCGCGAGCAGACGTCGCCAAAGTCATTTCTGCAAACCCTGCTTTCCAGATGACACATTCGTTCTCTCTCGGCTCGACTACCCGACCGGCGGCGTACAACTTTGGTGTGGTCCTGGCGAACGCCAAGGTGGGTCTGCGAGAGTGTGGAGTGGAGAATGGACTTTACGATGGGAGTGACCAGGAGCTGATGGATGTGGATCGTCTGGCTGTAGTCGTTTTTACAAGGCGGTATCGACGGGTCGGGGAGCGTGACTATGCGAGCGAACCAGACTTGGTCCCCTACCGACATCACCAAAGTCCAGGGGCAGGTGAGTCTCCTCTGCTGCTGATGCGCGTGGCTTCAACTAACATACCACTCCCTCCACAGCTCAGCGACAAGCCTGGCCACACTATGCTCCAGTTCGAGCACGACCACCTCGGTTCCCACTACACCCTGGGGCTCAAGTCGATGAACCCCAGCATCATCGACGGCACCGGTATCCACATCCTCTCCCTTCTCCACTCCGTCACCCCCCGCCTCTCTCTCGGTTTCGAGACCATCTTCCAGCACCCCGACCCCAACATCCTCGAGACGGCCACATCTTACGTCGCCAAGCTCACCTCCCTCCCCAGCGCCACTTCCGCTCTCACCCCCTCCATCCCCGGACAGCCGTCGCCCTTTGAGCCCAGCTGGACCGCCACCGCCCAGCTCCAGCACGACGGCAACCTCCAGGCGACATACTACCAAAAGCTGAGCGACAAGGTTGACGTCGCGCTTGACTTCCAGACCATCGTCTCTCCCCAAACCATGCTCAGCCCGCCCAAGCGTGAGGCTTTGACGACGCTCGGTGCAAAGTACGACTTCAGGATGGCGACTTTCAGGGGCCAGGTTGACAGCGCCGGCAAGGTCGGGATGTACCTCGAGCAGAGGTTCACTCCCGCGTTCGCCTTCCTCGTGGCTGGTGAGATTGACCACGGCAAGGTACGTCTTGTAGCTGCACTGGAACAGGATGATAGAGGCTGACCATGCGCCTCCTCACAGAACACTTCCAAGTTCGGCGTCGGAGTTATGATCGAGTCGTCCACCATGACCCAGGAGGAGATGATCGCCGCGGGCATGTTGACCCCGGTGTAAGAGCTGCTCGAGCAGCTGGCTGGCGATGGGGGAGAGAGTCCGCATCTTGAGAGATGGAAGGGATTAATCTGGGGAAGAGGAGAAGCAGCTGGGGGGGGAGCCAGAGCAAAGTTGTGTCTGTGGGACGGGGGAAGAAACCGCTGTGATCTCATATGATTAGCGGCTTGGGGCTACATACCTGTATCAACGCACGCATGGATCACCGATCACCTTTCTGCAAATGGCTTGCCCTGAATCGTGACCTACAGTCACGTAGTAGTGCATGGGTGTCGTCGTAGCTGCTTTTACACTGCGTTATGATATTACTCTCGTGCGCTCGTACACTATGGCTCAATCCCAGGCATCAACGATATCGTCGTCCACCAGATAATCCTCCTCCTCTCCGCCCTGATCCATCTCATCGTCCCACACCCCTTGGTCGTCCGCACGAGGAATATCCCCAAGCCCATCCTCCCCCGCAACCGTCGAATCGAACTCTTCCTCATCAGGCTCATCTTTGACAGTCAGCTCAGTGAGCGAGGTGGCGAGCCTCGACTGCGCGAGGGGCGTCCATGGAGGTAGGCAGAGCGACTGGGCCACAGAGGGGAGGAGAGGTGCTGTACGGATTGGTATGAGTGGGTGAACGCAGACCTATCAAGCGCTTAGCTGCCCACTCACTCTTCGAAAGCCCTTGGATCTTGACCATCATCGGCACCAGTTCCCCGGCCAACACGTTCTTTGTCACCAGCCCGCCCCACGGTGCCCACGGCGCATGCGCATGCCCCTCCTTCCTTTGTGCTGGTACCTCAGCATTCGCCATCATATTGTTCGCCGCCACCGCTCTTTTCTGGAGGTACCGCGACGCGCTGTCGAGGGCGACGAGGTTGTCCCGCTCAGTACGGTACGACTCGAAGAATTGGGGTTTGATGACCTTTTGATTTCTCCTGAGCGATTTGGGATGTACCAGTCAGCTTGGCCCCGCAAGTTTAGCTGGTAGAAGTAGCGGTTAGCTCACCGAGGTGCTGGACTGGGGAGAGCCATATGGACACCGCGGACGGTGAGGTAAAGGGAGTAGGCGATCGCCTGGGGACTTGAGTGCCACTGTTGAACGACACCTCATCAGTAACCCGACAGTGTGATCGTGCAGGTCCAGCGTGTTGTACTCACAATGTCGTCATCTGTACGCATCACATCGGCTGAACAAAGGTCGTCCATCCCTGCCGATACCTCTTCGACCTGGTTACAGAACGAGGGGAACGACTGGTGCACCCAAAGGGCGAAAGAGGAGGCGTCGACAGGGATGGTCGGCATGAAGGCCTACCCCAAAATATTCATTCGTTAGACAATGAATCGGGAAGGTGTATGGGAGGTAGAAGGTAGGCTCACCTCCATGCGCACGAGAGACTTGCGCCGCTCAAACTCGGTCAGGTGAGGGGGCAAAGGGTCGTCAGGCGCGAGACGTCGGGTAGCTTCAATCATCTCTTGATCGTCGGTATCCTGCGGCGGATCACCCAGGCCTACAAGAGAGAAGGTCAGTTCATGGTGATGCAGTAGTATTAAACGGCTCTCACGCTTGTTGTAGAATACCTTCCCGAGAGCGTGGAAGAGTCCCAAAGACTGCTCCCTTCTTGTGACCGCATCGAGTCTATGAAGTATAGATGTCAGCTTCCACTCCGACAGCCGGTGGCAGCAAAAAAAAGGAAAGCTCACACAGCTCTCATTTCATCTCCCACGTCAAGTTTTGACCCCCTCCCGCCTCTACTCCCCCTCCCCTTCACCAGGCTCTTCTGGCTCCCCTGTCCCAGCTCCACATCATCCCGGTCCCTCGCCTTCCTCTTCCGCGCATTTTTCACTGTTGATTTGCGCTCCGTGCAGAGCAGCTGCACCGAGTTGATCGCCGAGCGCAGGTCGCCGTTGGATGTCAGCGCGATGAGTACGAGGGTAGATTGAGCGGGGCGGTCGGTGGCTTTGGGGATGGCGGCTTGGAGGACGCGGGTGAGGGCACGAGTGAGGAATGTCGGGGCGATGGATATGAAGCTGAGGTAACGTCAGCTCTGAACGCTCACGTCCGCAACATTTGCAATCTCACTCGATCTCCTGGCACCACGGCCCATTCTTGACTTCCTTGCCTAGCACCTCTAAAGAGCCTTCCCTCCCTCCTCGATCTCGATCCATCCAGCTTTCCTCTGCGCGCCCACCCGAGCCAGCATCGCTGTGCACAATCACCATCGGGCAGCTGCTAGAGTTGAACTGCTTGCAGAAGCCGAGCAGGGCGTCGTGGAAGGCTTCGCGGGTGGGGAGGTGGCTGAGGTTGGGCAGGGAGGTGAGGAGGATGATGCGGGGCTTGGAGGTGGCGGCTGGGCTGGAGGAGCTGGAGCTGGGTTGGGAGGAGAGGTTGAGAGATGGGTACGCATTGCGAGAGATGAACGAAGTGAATTTCGACATTGAGGATTCTCGCTCTGTTGAAAAGGGGAATACCTTTCAGCTATGTCCTACAACATCCTTCCAGCAGATAGACTCACCAATACCGCCACCCAGACTCCACTCTTCCACGCTGTCCGTCCACTCTACGAGATCCACCCCAATCTGGTCCGCCAGCAGACGCACCGTCGTCGTCTTACCCGTACCCGCAGGTCCTGTCAGAAGAAGGATACGCTTGTGCGAAGTTGTCAGCATGCATGGCATTGTGGTCCACACCACCTCATGACTTGCAGCTCACCCTGTACTTGCGTAGCTTGTCACGACGCGTCGCCGGTGGGAGGGGGGCACAGTCAGGCGGGTAGCCGAATAGAGCTTCGTACAGCCACCCCTTGACTTTCTGTATTCTGGCTTTACCGGGGGCGAGCTCAGCCTACCAAGAGGAGCATGTGGTTAGTTGCATAGCGCATGTGGGTGGAAAGAACTATGCCTCGCTATGCCTAGCTTACCTCAGTGGTGGGCGCATATAGCTCTGACCACATCTGCTCCTTGTCTGTCTCCCCGTCTACAGAGTCTACTGCGGCTCAAAGTCAGCAACTGGGATAGAGCCAGCTTCCACACTTAGTCATCATTAACTCACCCGCCTTACCCTTGCCCTTATTAGCCGCCGGGCTCTCCTCGTCACTGCTAATGAGCTCGATGACCTCCGCCTTCTTCGCCCGGCTCCTTCCCGTAGTCACCTTGGCTGATGCTTTCGCCGGTGGTAGTTTCGATGGTCTCTTTCCAGGGCTGGGTACCGGAGGTGGGGGCATGAGTTCATTGCCCTTTTCAACCTTTGAGCTGCCGGATGCGGTGTTGCCGCTGGTGCTGCTTGTGGGCGCAGCGAAGCGCATGAAGCCCAGGGTCGATTGAAACTATTGCCACCACATCTGTCAGCTATGTGCTGTTCGCACTCAAGCCAGATTCGTGGAACTTTGATAAACTCACAGAGCTCAGACTTGCCATCTTCTTGGCTGGAGCTGCCGACGAGGAAGGAGCAGTTGCCGCAGAGCCCGAGGAGGAGGAGGTAGAGCTCCTGCTCAAGGGGTTGGCGATGCTCGACGCTCTTACGTTGGCTTTTTTCCTCGGCGGGCTCATATTGCAGCTCTACTGCACCCTGCCGGTTGCCTTATACTTGCCTGTGATTCGATAGGCGGAAGGGGAAGCTGAACGAAGATGGCGAGCGAGCCGACTGCCATCTGCGCGTAAAATCGGGCGCGGACGCGGGGCAACACAACAGGCCAGGCGACAATAATCGACAGCGCATCACCGCAGAGTCACTCTCTTCGCGTACATCCCTTTCATCGTTTCCCATCTTCACACCGCATATACCACCAGTCGACATTAGCTCCACCTCGCAGCAGAGGCAGAACATCAGAGACTGTCTTAAAGGGGAATTGGATCACCGTCTGGGAGCACACCGACTCCACGTGGCGTAGCAGGGAGCGAAAGTCCTTCATCATGGTCCGTCTCACCTGTTCCCCTATCCCCTCCCTCTTTCATATCTCCACTCTACCTTGGAGACTCTACACGCTGACCTTCTCGTGCTCTGCACACAGTCTGCCCTGTTCAACTTCCAGTCTCTCCTCCTCGTCCTCCTTCTCCTCATCTGCACCTGCACGTACATCCGCGGTACCGCACCAGGCCTCGTGGACCGGAATCGTGAGGGGTGAGTCTTGTCCCTACTGCCCATTTTCAGTTCTCCGCTTTGCAGACATTCAATAGTGGTATATCACGTGGACGAAGCTGACGGGCCGGTGCGCAGGTTCTTTGGCCTGTTTTTCAAGTGCGCGAGGATCGGCGAGCGGCTATCCCCCTATGTCTCGCTGGCCTGTATTGCCATGGCATTGACGATCTTGCTGGGGTCCTGAGGAGGGTCGCAACGGGGAGGATGGGTAGAATGGGGAGAAGCTATGAGGCATGGGATGAGTGGAATCATGTATGTATCGAGTACCCTCAAGACTATCGACGCGCTGTGCCGGCCACCCTGCTTGACTCCTATCGCTGCTGTCCCGCGGAAACGCATGCTTCAGACAGTGACATGGATGGTGATATCATTACACTAACTAGCTATCATGCTAACACTGACCTGGTTATGAGCGACGAAGGAAAACCGAGCTGATGGAATGAGGGTCGATGCCAGAAGATTATCTAACTACTCAATGACTGTATGCGATGCTGTGAACTTGAACGGATGAGTGGGAAGGGATGGTGGTGGCGGTGAGCGTATGCCAAGTATATCGTTACAGGAAGCTGGAGACCGTGAGAAAATGCAGCCTCGTACACATCCTCCTCCACCCCTCCCCCTTGTTCGCACCTGTGCTACCCAGGCCTTCAGACACCTTACCCAGTCTCACCCCCCCACGCCCCTCCTGAACGACTTGTACCCATACAGCCTGCAATGCTCTAGCCCCCCTCGCTTGAACCTCGTATCGAAGAACTCTGTCACTTTCTTGGTCCACTCTGGGTCTGGACCGTTCTTCCCCCCAAGCCAGATCTCCACCCTTGATATCTTCTTGTGCGAGATGACCACGCCACAAACAGTAGAGTCGGCGTATCTGCTGTCGGTAGGGCGGGCAATCAGGTCATCGATGTCTCCGTTGATTAGGAGCAGGAAGATGTCGAGAAACATCCTGTCTGACTGCTACCATAGTGTCAGCTGCATCATCGAGAAAGAATTATCACTTATCACTCACATGACGGGCGTTCTCTCCCGCCGCAAACATGATCTTGCCCCCATTCCTGCACATGTCATCCTCCCACATTGGCCTGATATCATCCCGGAACAGGTGGAAGCTGGTCTCTTCAGGCATGAGATGCACACCCAGCCCCTCTTCCCCCGGTCGCATCTGTTCTCCAGGCGGCTCGATCTCTCTCCCGCGCGACACCGCGATCGCCCTGCGTAGGGCCTTCCACCCGCCGAAGATGTCTTCCAGCGTTCTCCCCGAGAAGCACTGCACCAACCCAGAGTTGTACTGGTGTGTGCTCGTATGCACATTCCCTGGTGGGACCAAGTAGGTGAGCGTCCACTTGTGCGAGAGGAAGTACTGGTGGGACGCTTCAGGAGCGCGGGGATTGGGCGGCAGGTTGGGCGGCAGGTTGGGCGGCAGGAAAGGCAGGGGGGTAGGGTTGTGAGTCTCTGCCGAGTCATCGCACCCCTGGATGACAGGGCTGTCATAGAGCACTCGTGGGAGAAGGGGGGAAGACTGCGACCGCTTCATGGTGGTCCAGTGCGAGCTTATCTGAGTAGGTCCCTTGGATGCAGGTGTAGGAGGCGTGGGTGCCTTGGATGAAGATCCCGGGGCCGTAGAGATCGCAGCGGCCGCTGGGAGGGTAACAAGCGACGACGTCGACTGCAAACTCCTCCTCACTGCCATCGCTGGCTTCCTCGGTGATTCCATCGACTTCACCCTCAACACTCTCTCCGACTCCAACACCCCAGAGCCCTGTGGCGTTACTACCGCATTAGGCAGCGTCGACGGCTCCCCCGTCATAAGAACAGCGGGCGTGGACTGACGCCTGCGCCTCCCCTCAAACGATGGCTTGGTGGACAACTTCATGGACTGGGTGCGCACGAGTCCCCCGGCTTCGCGCTTCTCGAAGCCCTCAGAGATGGGCGGGGTGGACGCGCGGCGCTGCTCGGCGGGGATCCGCCAGATGGTGCCGCCTGGGGTGGCGAGGGGCACGCTTGCTGCGGTCTCCGGGGTGGCTGGGGCGGTCAAGGTCTTGAGTCTCGCCGGCGCGGTTTTTGGGGTGGTCACGGAGGCGTGAGGGGACGCAGTGGGGGGTGATTCCACGGACGTGTGGGCTAGATGGACATTCTGGTCCTTGGCGTTGGGCTGTGCCGAAGTCGCAAGCTCAGAGTCGGCCTGAGGAACCTCTGTGGAGAGGAGGGCAGTGGTAGCCAGAGGGCGCGAGTCGGGAATAGTCTTCAGCTCCTTCCCCTCATCCACCGTAAGCCTCTCGCCGTCGTCCTCGCCTCCCACGACCGCACTCTTGGCCTCTTCCACAAGCACCACGACAGAGTCGTTTCCCTCCTCCTCAATATCCGGAAGGCCTTCCGAGGTCCCCAGCCGACGCCTACCGTGCCCTGTCGCCGGCTTCATCGAATGATCATACGTGGGGGACGTCACGTTTTCTTGCTCGCGCATCGCCACGACCGGCACGAGACTGTGCTCGCTCCCCTCATCACCCTCCTTCAGCGTCATCTCTTCGACGACCGCCTCCTCTGCTGTCTCCTTGTGTGTCTCGGTGGCGGAGCCGCAGGTAGCTTCAGAGAAAGCGGCGTCAGAATTACCTTGTGCAGTTATTCATATGGCCAGCTGTACTCACTCTCTTCGCCCACCCCTGTCGCATCTCCTTGCAGCTTGCCGTCTTCTTCCTTTGCCACTTCTTCTGCCTCTTTTGCCTTCAACTCCTGCTTGGCTCGAACAAGAGAATCCGGGCCATGAGCTGCGGTGAGACAAAATGGGATCAGCGACACGCAGCTATAAAAGCGTACTTGCTGAAGTAACGCACCTTCGACCTCATCCTTGCCAGCTCCCTGTCCCGCAACTTGAGGCTCTGCCCCCTCCAAGCCCGTGATAGATATAACGCCAACGCTGACATCCTCGCCACCGGCCTTCGCGTTCGCGTCAATGCCGGCATCGGTGGTGACCGACCCGGCCCTGGCGACCTCCGCCTCTTCCGAACCTTGCTCTTTCGCTCTTTCATCCCACTCCTTCTCCTCATCCTTGTTCTCATCGACAGCGTCCTCCATGACGGCACCACGAACAGAGGCAGCCAGCTGGGACGCCACCGCAATCATATGCGTAATTTCGGCCGTGTCCGCACGTAAATCTGCACTCGCATCCGCGGGAAGCTCTGTCGCGGAAGGCAGATTGACGACTGCTTGCATCTGGGCGGACTCGGCAGCCGCTGATTCTGGGGCTACCGCCGTTTTCCCCGAGTAGGCGGGGAATAGCGGGGTTGCACTCGAGGAGGTCCTTGCTGATCGGGGAGATTCTGTGAGGGCGGTGGCCTCGATCGGCTCAGACGAGCGATTGGGTTTAGGGGGGGCGGGATCCACGCCGCCCGTCGCCTTCTCGCCTGCGTCGTCCATGCCAGGAATGGTATGAGCAGGAGGGGGGGTGTAGACGACATTGGCTGTTATGGGCGTGGTGAGCTCGAGATCAAGCGGCGAAGCGTTGTCGAAAGGTGACGGGGGTACAGGCGCCTGATGACCGTTGTAATGCCGATCGCCGTCCTTGCCGACAACGCGGCCGGCATCTTTCGACGCCCCACCAAGCTCGAGCATGATCGGGCGCCTCTTGCGATCCGCTGCGGTGTGGGACGGAGTGATCCTGACAATCACCGCTTCTTCGACGTCATCCACGGCATCGTCGCCGTCCTTCTCAATGTCCTCAACACCCGACTCGACACCATCGGCCGCCTTCTCCGCCAGCTTCTTCTTCTTTTGCTTCTTTTTCTTCTCACTCTTCTTCTTCGCATCCCTCTTCCTCTTCTCCTCTGCCGCCGCCACCTGCTCAGGCGTCTTATCCTCCACCGGTGGTGTTTCACTCACCCCCCTCCCCGCCCCCGTCCCAAACTCCGCCGCAACATCCTCCATCCCCGCCCACTTACCCGGGAACCCACTTCCCAACGGCCTCCCCTCGTCCCTCCCTGACACCCAGCTATCCCCGGCCTTCGTCCTATCGCCCGGAAGCCCTTGTACCCTCGACAAGTGCCGGTCTACCGCACCGAGGGGCATCGACGTGAACGGCACTCGGCGGGGGACGTGCTCGCCCGATGGGGCATCGCCCCTCGCATCGCCGTGCCCCGGCATCTGTGCACGGTCCGGGAGGTCAACAGGCGGTTGATCCGTGGGGAGAGGCCACCCATGCTGGACTGGGTAGTACAGCGGTGCATGGTACTCGGAGCGGTGGGTGCTGTACCCCTCGTCTGTGTTGTACACCTTCTCGTCCGAGTGGCCTAACGTGAACGTAAAGCCAGGCTCACGCGCATCCCTTTCGTCATCTCGCTCATGCCGCGCCCCAAGCCCCATCCCCAGCGTCGCCATCCCCCCCACCAGCGGCTGAGGATTATGCGCCAAATTGGCCAAGAATCTCGCGTCCCCTCCAACCACCGCCGCCGCCGCTGACGCTGTGTGCGCGATCTGCATGCGCTGCGCGAAGGTTTGCACGTGACCAGGCGGCGGCTCCGTCACGCTCCGTGCTGTACCGGGGAAGGGACCGTTCCACCGGGAGAGGTATTGCTGCGTGGGTGGGCCGTGTCCGACGGACAGGCCGGGGTAGGGGCCGGCCGGATCGCTGAGAACGAGGGGCACGGGGTGCGATCGGCCAGTGACGGCGCGGGACTGGGCTGTGGCCGTGGCTGTGGCTGTGACTCCGGGGTTGACGTCCAGGCCAGGAGGGGGTGCGGGGAGTGTGGCTGTGGCTCCGGGGTTGACGTCCAAGACAGGCAGAGGCGCGGGTCGGTTGGCCAGCGGGACGGTGGGGGACGACCCCGCAGTGGACGAGAGATTCTCCTGGTCGTTTTCCTGTGTATCGGCGAGGTGGGCAGTTTCGGCCGTGTGCTGACGAGAGACCTTCGACGCGACGATCTTCTCCTTCTTGTCCTTCTCCTTTCTCTTCTGGGCCTTGGTTTTGTGGCCCATGGTGGGTGGGTGGGTATGTGAGGAGGGGGGGGGGGGGTCGCGAGCGAGACGGGTGAGGTTATATGGAGACGGGGAGATGGATAGCGGGAGGGAGGAAGAGAGAAGGAAGGAGAAGGAAGATGTTGGATGGGGGCAGGTGAGTGACTGTATGCGGGTCCGTGCCAAAAGTGTAATTAACCACACACACCATGACCTCATGCTTACTGCACTCTCTCCTGTCGCTATTCATGCATGCTTTTGATATCGTTCACACTTTACTCTTCACGATGGTCTCCCATCTTCCCACGCTCATGCGACGCCAGTCTACCACAGCTCGCACTGCTCCTTCTTTGGCGGGTTCATCTGCGCATGGTCTCTCGTCAGCCCGCCCCACTAATAATCAAGCCACACCACGCCCCGGCACCCGACTCACCCCGCTACCGGCCTTGCACCCGAACGCCTTGTGGAACACATCCAAGTTCCTCAGCGTGCCCATCGCGCGCCAGTACGGCGGGGAGTGGGGGTCAGTCCTCACGCGCGAGACGGCCGTGGCGGGCCTTGTAAGTTGCGCCCAGACGCGGGCGAACGCGAGGAAGAAGAGCTGTTCGTCAGAGTAGTCGAGGCCCGGGAGACGCTCGGACGGGGCCAGGTCGGCGGAGGCTTTCCATGCGGAGAAGGCTTGGGCGAGGCCAGAGTCGGCAATGTCTAACGGGATGTCAGCTTTGCGCGCCGTCTGTGGACACATGAACTCACCCTCTCCGTTGGTAAGCTGTCGTCAGGTGCCGTTGTCAGCACCCATCTGGCCACGCCAAGCACCACACGCCGAGCACCACCACACTCACGTTGCCATTGACAAACACCTTCTTCCCCTCTGCATCCAGCACGTAAAACTTGGAGTACTGCTTCGCGACGCACTGAGCCCTCTCCTCAAAGTCCTCCACTGTCTTCTTTGTCCACCACTCCCTCAGCCTCCCCTTCTCGTCGTACTGGCTCCCCGAGTTGTCAAACGCGTGTGTCAGCTCGTGCGCGGCTACGGCACCGAATGCGCCGTAGCGGAGGTGTGCGGGCCACGCTAGCGAGTAGAACGGGGGCTGGAGGATACCGGCGGGGAAGACGATCTCGCCGTCTGGGGGCGAGTAGTATGCGTTGACCGCTGCGCCGCATGACAGGTAAGCTCGGCATCATCCCGCTTGCCCTCTTACAGCCATCAACTTACTCTGCGGGTACATCTCCCACGAGTTTCTGTTCCTCTGCTTGCCCAAGCCCAGCCACACCCTCGACTCCTCCACGAGCGTCGAGCGGAGGACGTTCCCGAAAAAGTCGTCGCCCTTGATCTCCACGCGACCGTACCACGACGCGAGGCTCGCCGGGTTCGTCGTGTTGGGCATCAGCGGATACCCGACTTTGGGGATGATGGCCTCTGCCTTCTTCTGCGCGGCGGCAGCCGACTCGGCGTCCATCCATGAGATGTGCGACAGCTTGTCGTGGAAGGCCTTGACGATGGCTGTCGACCGTGCATCAGCCACTGACTTTCGCACATCGGGGCAGCCAACTCACAGTTGATGATATGCTCGCCCTCTGCCTTGGCCTCTGGCGAGAACGCCTCCCTGACAAATTCCTTGCCCGCAATGAACCCCACAATCTCATCCACCCACCCGAGGCAGACATCCTGCCTATTCTCCTCTGTCCCCTTCTTGATCCCCCGCAACACCTCCTGCAACCTCCTCACCTCCTTCTTCACCTCCACCTTGGGCCCGAGCGCGCCCGCGTACGTCAGGGCGAGTTGCGCGACAAAGTACCCCGAGAGGACGTGGTCAGGTGTGCGCTCCACCAGGCGGGTGACACTCCCGAGGTAAGGCGGGTGGGTGACGGTGATGTTCGCAGGGAAGGTGCGGGGCGCGAAGGCCGAGAGATACCTCGGGATATCGAGGAAGGGCAGCTTGGCAGAGACGGCGGCGGTGGTGTAGGGGTTGTAGGCAAAGTGCGGGTTGTAGAGGTATTCGGGGTCGGCGCCGGCTTTGACGAGGTCCTTCTCGAACTGGACGACCTTGGCGGCGAGGCGCTCCATGCGGCGCTCGACGGGCTCGGGCGCCTTGTTGTCCTCCTCGCCACCGTCATCATCACCGTCGTCACCGTCACCGTCGTCGTCGCCGCTGTCCCCGTCCTTCCCGGGCCACGGCCACGGCCACGCCCCCGCCTCTGCCTGCTCTGGTAACCCCTCCCCATCTTCTACCACCTGCACAGCCTCCTCCACCCACTCGGCCAACAGTCCCCTCTTCCCCACCTCGGGCACCTTCTTGACCGACGCGTGCTGCGCGATATCAGTGAGGATCCCGGTGATCACAGACTGGTACAAGTCAAGGATGGGGGCCTCGTCGTAGTACTCCTTGGAGGGGAGCCCGCCAGAGGCTTGGTACACCCACAGACTCTGGATCTGGGAGTCTTCACCCCCGGCGTCGCCTTCGATCTCAAAGTTGACCAAGCCTTGCACGCCTGCGCGCCACGTCGGGGCAAGCAGTCAGCTAGCCTGCCCGGGAATTACGGCGTGGAACGGCACTGACCTCGAGAGTGGAGCCACGCAAGCGTCTTGGTAAGCCTCGCCTTCCTCTCGTTATCAAACTTGACACCCTCCACATCCTCCACCCGCACCTCCTCCTCGGCCTTGGGCGCGACCTGCACATCGCTGCCCCGGCCAAGCTTTTTCCCCTCCTTGAGCATTACAGCCCTCTCGCCACTTGCCCGGAGCGCGTCAGGGAGCTCGTACCCCTCCGACCAAGCCCCGCGCCACGGCGCGTCCGCGGCGTCTAGGGCAGCACCGTCAGCACCGGCGGCGGCGGCGCCGGCAGGCGCCGGGTCGAGGTCGAACGGCCCGAACAGCTCGAGCACCTGTTCCACCAGGTCGATCAGGGGCTTGCGGCCCACTTCGTTCAGCGTGTCCTGCCATCCACGCACGTCAGATCGCGGCCCAAGCTTCAGACGACTCGGAGAGGGAGGGATACGCACAACGTCCATGCAGCTGGAGTACACCGCCTTGAGCTTGGCAAGGTTCTTTTCGTCGAGGGAGGCGTCTTTACCGGGTTTTGAAGAGGGGATCGAGTCGAGTACCTTGACGATGAGTTTCTACCCCGCCATGACTACCGTCAGCCCCGACGGCCCGACGACCCTCCTCACCCACTCTCTGTCCATTCGCCCAGCGCCTCGGAGCAGAGCCAGAGGCCGGGGGGGGGGGGGGGATCTGCAACGCACCTTGTTCCTATCTGCCACCTCGTTGAACGCGCCGTAGACTCCGCGGTCTTCGGGGATCGAGTTGGCAGCCTGCCACCCGCCTGTGGCGAACTCGTAAAAGTCGTCGCAGGGGTCGGCGGAGGTGTTGAGGGAGTTGAGGATGGAGGCAGCGAGGGTGACGCACTCGGGGGTGAGGCAGATCTTCTGTGCGCGGCGGGTCAGCTTGGGGGTCGAGGTGGCTGGTGGCTGGTGGCTGGTGGCCGGGGGTGGCTGGGCTCGGCCACGTACTGGCTCGGGTGTCCCGGTAGGTTTCCCCACCTCGGTCGTCGTCCTCGTTGCGGTTTCCGTCTCTGTCTGTGTCACCGTCGACCACTCTGTCTTCCATCCCCCTTCGCCCTCTCCGGGATGGTGCCTGCCTCCCTTCCTGACCTGGTGCTCCGCGCCCGCAAAGAGGCCGATAAAGGTCGACGCGAGCAGGAGGAGGAGGACGGCGAGCGCGCCGAGGAGCTTCTCGAGGCGCGTGAGGGGGCGGGAGGGAGCGAAGAGGGCGGAGAAGGGGCCGGGGGCGGGGGCGGGGTGGGCCGAGGAAGATGAGAGGAGCGGGGCGCTCTCTGGGGGGGGGGGGCGTGGAGAGGGGGGGGGGGGTCAGGAACCTATGAGTGCGAGGACGGGGACGACGCGATGGCGGCGGGGCATGTGCGCGGTGGCAGGCGTGGGCGTCCGGACGTACCTTCGTCAGTAGATGCCCGTGGCTCGGACATGATGGGCAGTGCTATCGCTCGTGGCGGTGGGGTGGGTGTCGATGGAGAGGGAACAGAGACGAAGAGCCATGTGCGAGAGAGCGACGAGCGGACGATGGATGGCGTCAGTGCACCACCCCGCACGCGTCAGTCAGTCACGGGCTCTGCCGACCCGACCCCGCGGCGGAACCACATGAACCACGTGGCGCCGACCGGCCGAATGTGGCTTCTGCGCTGGTTGGTGCGTGCGTGCGTGCGTGCGTGTGCCAGCCAGCCAGACGACACCCTTGTGCTGGCTTGTGCTTACTCGCACGGCACAGAGCATGTTCCCAGCCCGTGTTTGTACTGTGACTTGTGCATACGACGTTTTCTTCATGCTATACGCAACACCCCCTGTGCTGTTCTATGTACGTATATGGACAGGCATGCCGCTCAGTCCACCCTCTAGATCTGGGAGTCGAGCATCTAAGCGACAGACTTGCCCTTGACAAAGGTGCCGACAAAGTCACCAAAGTACTGCATGGCCGCACCGTCAGCTCTACTCTTCCCAGCGGCGTGGCGGGGCGTGGAGGTGCCGCGCCGTGTCTGAAAGGACTGGGACTGCTCACCTTGCCCTGGTGCTGCGCGACCTTCAAGTCGTTGGCGGTCGGCTGCTTGGAGCCGTCCGAGCCAGCGACGGTGGAGGCACCGTAGGGGGACCCACCCTGGATACCGTCGAGGCTGCCGACGGCGGGCTCAGAGTACCCGATGGGCACGTAGACAAGGCCGTGGTGCGCGAAGAAGGGGAAGGTGGAGAGGGCGGTGGACTAATTGCGTTTCAGGGGGGGGAGACAAAGGACGCGGTCGGTCGTCAGCGGGAGCCACTCGAAGGGAGAGTGAAACCGAACGCACCTCGTGGCCAGAGTGCTGGCCGGCCGCCGCGGTGAACAGAGTCACAAACTTGCCGATCAACGCGCCGGACGCCCAGAGCCCGCCGGTCGCGTCAAAGAACGCCGACACCTGGGCGGGCACGCGGCCGTACCTGGTGGGCGCGCCAAAGATGATGCCGTCGGCCTCCTTGAGGTCGTCCGGGGTGATGATGGGGTACTTGGGCTTGAGGGACGAGCCGGCGTACATCTTCTCGAGGACCTCGGCGGGGAGGGTCTCCTTGCTGTTGGCGGGGGGGGGGGGGGGGGATGTCAGCGCACTTTCTTTACAGGGACCACGAGCAAGTACAGAGGGGATCTTACATGAAGTAGGGCTTGGCGATGGCGCCGGAAGCCTCGACGCCCTTGATGACCTCCTCGGCGAGGGCACCGATGTGGCCGTAGGTGGAGTAGAAGGCGACGGCGATGATGGGCTTGGTGGACCTGCGGGGGGGGAGGGATGTGTGAGCTGTGGCGCGCGACGGGGGGGGCGGAGACTGGGCGGGACGGTGGCGGGGGCAGCGGGGCAGCGGGGCAGGACGGGGGACGGGTGGCGGGCTCACATTGTAAGTAGCTGTGTTTGGGTGTGTAGCTGGGGATGCTGTCGCGCCGGCCCGCGTTTATATAGAACGTGCTGGCGCCGGATGATGAGCTCAGCGCTCACACAGGGTCTTGCCCGAATCGGCCGTCAGGGTCACGGACCGTCCGGCTCGCGGGCCTGGGGCACCCCTTGGGAAGGCTTAGTAATCGCACGCCTATCTCGCGGCGGATCCCTGTCCCTTAGGCGTGTGCCTCTGCCACCGCCTTGCTGCAGTAGGCATGCCCCTACGTCATGTCCCCGGCGCTGCCCCACGTCATGCCTTCCACCCGCATCGTCTCCTGCGGCCCGTCTCACCCATCCTCATCGCCCACACCATCGTCCTGCAGACAACACAGCCCCACCTCCCACACCCACACCGCAATGCTCTTCGGTCTTTTCGGCTCCTCGTCCTCGTCCAGCGACAAGCCCAACGGCGTCCCGCCCCCGCGCTCCGACGCGCACGCCAACGCGCCCCCTCCAGAGCTGCATCGCACCGTCTCCGACTTTGTCCAGGTAAGCATCGCCGGGCGTGCAGCGTGCGGCGTGGACGATGTGCACAGAGCTTACGAGTGTGCATGCGGCGGTCGCGAACGGAACAGGAGTCCCCCGGCGCAAAGTACGTCTTTGACTCGAGGCGGAACGGCGACCAGGAGGACACGGAGCTGTGCCGGATACGGCCCGACGGCGGGGTGAGCTGCATCAAGGTGCGTTCTCGTCCCTCTGTGCTGTGCTCTGTGCTCTGTGCTCTGTGCTCTGGCTCTGGCTCTTCTGTGCTCCCCCCGACGTCCCCACGCCCACGGTGTCCACGATGTCGGCGACGTCGGCGATGGCGATGTACGGGGGCTGGACCACCCAGGGCAGAGGAGAGAGGAAAGACACCAGGGCCGGTCGGCACGCGGCTGAGCCGACTCTGAGCTGACCATGAGCCGGCGGGGCGTCTGCCGTCCGTCCGCAGATCGCACTGGCCAGCGCAGCCCTCTTCAAGAGCATGCAGAGTCTCGGTGAGTCAAGTCTCGCACCCAGCGCCGCCTGTGCCAGCGCCGCCTGTGCCAGCCCCCGCGCGGACGGACGGACGACGGCTGACCTGCTCTTCTGGGATGGGCGATAGGGTTCTACTGCGCGCTCCCTGCCGAGCCTACACGGACGCATATGGAGTGCAACCGTATCCCGCGATAGGGTTGCTGGGCGGGCCCGGGGCGGGCCCGGGGCGGAGGAAGGGACAAGGTGGGAGGGTGGAGGGGATGGGGTAAGAGGGACGGCGGGATCGATCGCAAAGCCATGTAACAGCCATCCCTGCCCTCGTCCTGGTTCACAGACCCGCATCGATCCTTGTGCCTCGGCCATCGGCCATCGGACCATCACTGGTGTGTGTGTCACCGACGAGGTCCTACATTCAGAGCTCGCTGTAGGTAGACGACATGGATGCATGGTTGCAGCGTGCCCCGGCCTAGAGATTAAGCCGTTGGGCGAGGAGGATCAACGTTGAAGAACAGCACAACAATGATGCAACGCTTCTTAACTGTTGGACGTGGATTGCTCTTGATCGAGGAAGACGAGCGAGCCCTTGGCCACAGCCTCAGTTATAGTGAACAGCATTTATGCGCGTCTCCGGCTGTTGTTCAAGGGCCACAGGAGAGGGGGGGGGCACATGGCCAAGCAGGCTCCGGCTGCTCAACAGCCGCTGAACTGCCAATGCCCTCCAGTCACGGCCATCGAGCTCAAACACTTCCGCATCCCGTCCGATCTGCGAAGACAAACTGAGCATCGGAGAGGTAGTACCCAGGTCGGGGACGACTGGGGAATGCTCTCTGCTGTGATTCCCATTGTCTTTTTCTTTGTTTTTCTTTTTCGGTCCCGAAGTGCTGAGGAGGCCACCGGACTGCAGCCAGACTGATCCTGGCAGCGACCTGCAAGGTGCTCAGCCGTGATATGATGAGACAATATGAATGGCCCGACAATGAGTGACTTCAGTTGCATGTTTGGCTGTGGATTCAATCATCATGCGACTACGGATACACGGGTAGCGATACCCGCGGTCGCCCCAGGCAGGCGGGGGGCCACGGACAGGGCACAGGTGGAAGCGACGTGCCAGCACGAAACGACAGGATGTACATGCAAGAGCCAAGACTGTACGGAGAGAGGCAAGGGAAAGAGACAACGGAGAGACAACGGAGAGAGAACGGAGAGAGAACGGAGAGAGAACGGAGAGAGGTGATGGGCCATCTAGCAGGACGCTGGCCCATATTATGATGTCCGACGACCGCCGGCTTGCAGCGCTGCAGCTCTGAGCGAACGCCAATATACTTGTTGTTTCTAGTTTTCGATATCTTCTGTGGGGTATGGTGTGGGGTGTGGGGTATGGGGTATGCCTGTCGGGGTAACGCTCACACTGCTCACACTGCGCACACTGCTCACACTGCTCACGTCGAGTCAGCAATCGAGCGGGCCAGCGGGACAGATGGCATGAGCTGACTCTCGACTCACCTTTCGCCTCAGTCTCCATCGGCGGCAAGTACAGCGCCCCCTCCGCCTCCTCATCGTATCTGCTCTCCTGCGTCCTCACGCTCGGTGCGAGCCCCCCGGCGCGCCCCCCCGCACCCGCGCCCTTGTCCATCCTCGGGACGCCGAGCATCTCCTCAAGCGAGATATCGACGTCCTTCGGTGTGGTCGGCGACAGCGGCGCCGAGCCCGAGCCCGAGGAGGCGTACGTGCCGTATGTGCCGATCTGGTTGTGGCTGTGGCCGCCGGCGGAGCGCGACGCGCCGCCGCCCGCGTTGGTGGAAGCGTCCATCGACCCGAGCTTGTGCATGCGTGACGCGTGGGTCTCGGGCAGGCACGGCAGGATGGTGTGCACGAGGTTGCTGTAGAACCGCTTGGTCTCTGTGCCTGCGGGGGGTGGGGGGGGGGGGGGGAGGGGTCAGCATGGCGTGGCCGGCGTGCGCGTGCGGGCGGGGGCAGGCTCACTAGTGGCAAAGCACAGGAAAAAGGTGATGCTGCAAGCGACGACGGTAAAGAACGACAGGTTGAGCCCGAGCATGCCCGATTTCTTGATCTCGGAGCGCAAGATGCTCTCGATCAGCGAGAGGTTATGGTCGGGCGGGCCGCGGTGGCCGAGCGGCTGGGGGCCGTTCTGGAAGGAGATGAGATTGAAGATTGCGCGGAGGCTGCGGGGGAAGGGCCCCGGGGTCAGCGGGGGTGCCGGGGTGGGGGGTGCCGGGGTGGGGGGTGGCGGGGTGCCATTGGAAGTGACAGCAGCAGAGGGGGGGGGGACGTAGGGCGGGGTGCCATTGGAATTGGAAGTGACAGGAGCAGAGGGGGGGGGGACGTACGAGCACGTGCCGAGCTCGGCGATGGTGAGGAACATGAGGCGGTAGAACTGCTCGCGGTTGACGGACGCGTCGGACGCGACGAGGCTGAGCATCTGCTGGCGCCTCAGGTGGATGTTGACCAGCGCCATGACTGCATCGGCACAGCCAGCGTGTGAGCGCATGCCTTTTTTTTCTTGTGCGGGGGACTCACTGGTGTAGGTGGCACACGCGGCGGCGATCAAGATCGGGACGATGGCCATCCAGATGACCCCCCAGGTATCCCAGTACGTGGCGGGCATGGGCCCGAAGGACTGGACGACATAGAACCGCCTGTCCATGTTGCTGAGGTGGACGAGCACGCCGAGGACGGGGGCGGCGATGCTCACGGCGATGTCAAAGATGCGGTGGCGGCGGCGCGAGGAGGAGTCGTACAGCGGCGAGTGGGGGCGGAGGGAGGTGAAGGACTCGAGCTGCTTGGCGAGGACGAGGTGGGCGGTGGGGAGGGCAAAGTTGTAGGCGACTGGGGGCCGGGGGCGTGTCGGCGCTGGACGGACGGTGGGGCGTCGCAGCATCGCGCGCACTCACCGATCACCATCGCGCTGATGTCCCCCCAGGCGTTGGCCCTCGGCGTCGCGTCCTCTGACCACACCACGCCTGCGCGCCACGCGCACACCCATCAGCATCCGCGACGGCTCGGCGGCGGGGGCGGCGGGGGCTCACCGTTGACGGTGTGGACGGTGTTGAGCGCGGTCATCCAGAAGATCATGGTGAGTGTGGCGATGTTGCGGGTGCGGAGGTGCCACGGCAGGGGGTAGAGTGCGAGCACGAGGGCGATCACGGACGGGACGATGTACTGGGGGTGGGCGACGGCCATGGCGGGGGGGGGGCTGGGCTGGGCGGTGGCTGGGGCGGTGGCTGGATGGGCGACTGTCTGCCCCGGCCGTGTGCTGTCTAAGTAGCTGTGCAGATGCCATCTGGGTGCGTCTGGAAGCTGCCTGGATGATCTGCCGCGCAGGGGCTGGGACCGGGACCCTTTGGGGGATGGAGTAGATGAGCGCCACGGTGTGTGGGGGGGGTGTCGCCGGGGACGTCATTTGAGTCGTGGCGGGGAGGGGGGGGAGGGGGGGGAGTGGCGGGACCGGGAGGGTGCTCGCGGTGTGTGCGGCGGGACCGGGAGGGTGCTCGCGATGAGTGCGCCGTGATGCCGGGCAGGCAGGAAGCACACCCAGGCCCGACCCGCACCCACGCACGGTCCCCCACACACAGTCCCCCACACAGTCCCCCACCCACAGTCCCACACCCACACGCACAGCGCACTGCCGTGACGAGCTCGCGATGGCGGCGGCCAGCCCCCCACCCCCCACACAAACACTCGAAACAACCGTGCATGCATGTCTAGTTTCCGATTCCACACCCACAGGCGTATACCGCCGCGATCGTATGAATGAGCATACCGAAGAACCTCTATCCCCCCGCATAGTCTATCCCCCCCTTGGACCCCCCCTACACCGAGCAAGTCAACTCGGCCTTCTCGACCAGGGCCAAGCCCGCGCCGAGCGCCCACCCGAGCTCCACGCCCCTCAGCTTCTTCTCCACCATCAGCTCCCTCTCCGGGCCGAGCTCGTACCCGAGCCCGAGCAGCGCGTGCATAAACGTCAAGTCGAGGCAGTACTCTGGCCTGTCGACGAGCTCCGCCATCGCGACCGGGTCGCTGCCCCAGCGGGACGCCCACGCGTCCGGCCCCGCGCACACGTCCTTGGCCATCGCCGTCAGGTCCGCGATCGTGAGCACGGCGGCCGACCCCGAGAGGAGGGGCTTGATCCGGTCCGTAAAGTAGGACAGCGCGAGCAGCTGCCCGCGCGGGAAGGTGTCCAGCAGGGAGGGCTGGTAAACGCCGTTGAACGAGCACGGCTTGACCTCGCAGATGCTGCCCGCGGTGTCCGGTCAGCGTAGACAGACAGACAGACAGACGATCCACTCACGCGTCCTTGGCCATCACAAGCTCGACGACCCGGTTGCACGCCTCGAACCCGCCGATCGCGCCGTGCATCGTCACGTTCACCGGCTGCCTCCCGGGCGGGTCGAGCTCGACCCGCCTGTTCATCCCCCGCGACAAGCACGGGTTCGGCACCTCGACCGCGTCGCTCAGCTCGTCCCACTCCACCTCGCCCTGCCCAAAGCTCCACGTGAACGCCACCAGGTTGTGCACGCTCCGCCTCGCGCGCATCAGCCCGTAGCCGAGGTACGAGTGCTGGTACAGCGTAAAGTCCCGCCCGCCAAACGTCAGCTGGTACTTGTGCTCGCCCTCCACCAGCGCCTGGCTCGAGTCCGCCGGGAACGTCGGCTCAAACACGATCTGCGTAGACGCCCCGCCCAGGTCCATGACCGCGAGCGTGTCGTCCGCCGTCGCGCCCTCGCCAATCTTGTTGAGCAGATAGTTGGCAGTGATCCACGCGTAGACACCTGCCGCGATGCCATCAGCACTTTCCCTTCCTGTCCCAATCAGCCGCACCCACCCTCGTCCTTGCCGTCCATGATCTCCACAGCCTTCTCGCCGTTCACTGAAAACTCCCAGTTCGTCTCGAGCCGGTTCCTGACCTCGTCCAGGATCGCCACGCTCTCCTGCTGGCCCAGCAGCCTCAGCCCCGCCGTCGCCTTGACCTCCACCGGCGTGCACCTCCTCAGGCTCTCCGGCACCACCCGGTACGCCTCCTCCAGCAGCGGGTCCAGCGACGCCGCCGCCGCCGTCGGGTCCCGCGCAAACGCAGACAACCCCGGGTTCAGCATCATGAACGTCTCGTACTCGAGCTGCGGCGACGGCCCGCAGTTGTGGAACTTGTACACGTGGATCCGCGAGCCCGTAGACCCCGCGTCGATCGTCAGCGCGTACTGCACCAGCGGCTTGTCGGCAGAGTACGCCGCCGAGCACGCCGTCGTCGACGCCGCGTCCGGGTCCTCCTCGAACGACGTCGGCAGGCCCCCGGCCACGGACCCGGACACGTCGTCCGTGATCTCGGTAAAGTCCTCGTCCGCCTCAGACGCCTCCTGCGCCTCCCCAGACAGGGGGTCGTGCGGGTTCGACACGTCCCCGACAGGCAGAGCGTGCAGCATCCCGTCATCCCCCCCCTCCTCCTCCGCCTCTGCCTCCGCCTCCGCCTCTGCCTCCGCGGCCCCCCCGCCAGAGTGCGGCGCCCCCACGCTCGAGTCCTCGGGCCGGAACGGCGGCGAGCTGTAGTCGATTTCGCCAACATCGCCCGCGTCGTCTAGCACAGGCGTGTACGTGTCTGACGCCGCGGGGCATCGCAGTCGCAGCCACAGCGTCAGCTATTCGTCCCGACCTTTGAAAGAACGCAAAAAAAAAAAAAAAAAAAAAAAAAAAAACACAACGCGACTCACTCTCATCATCCCACACCTGCTCCGAGACCGACGTCCCCCCGTACTTGGAGTACCCCAGGCCGAGGAGCACAAGCACGACCGTGCCGAGCAGCGCCCAGCGTTTCCACACCGTGAAGCCGGTGCCGGCGCGCTTGCGCGTCGGCTGGGCGTTCGCCGACGTGGGCAGCGGCGAGTACTTGCGCGACGAGAACATCGCGCTGTGGGTCGCTTTGGGAGAGGCGGGCGTCTTGGAGGAGCCTTGGTGCAGGCGGCGTCGGAGGGCGGAGAGGGCCGGGGTAGGGGTGGGTGTGGGTGTGGGCGGGGGCGCGTGGGCGTGGGCGTGGGTGTGGGCGTGGGCGTGGGGTGTTCTCGCTCGGGGTGTGTGGGCGCAGGGGGGGGCGTGCGCTGACGCGGGGGAGAGGGGGGTGGTGGAGAGGGACGCTCGGTGTGGGGAACGGGAACGCGAGGGAGAGGACGGGTGTCGTGCAGGCATGCACGGGGTGGGTGGGGCTGCAGACGGGAGAGAGGAGGATGCGAGACGAGATGGGGTGAGCAGAGGCGAGACCGTTCGCTGCGTGCGTGGAAAGCGACAGGCGACGATGGCCAGGGGCCGCGAGAGTCGCTAATCTTTATTAACCTCTGCTAACGCCACTAGCCTTACTTACAGCCCAGCTAGCCGGATGGGGTAACTTTCTCGCACCAAAGACCCTGAGTACGCTTAGCTATCGTCGTCGCGGAGCCACGCGGGAGCCACGCGGGAGCCACGCGCACCCACCCACCACACTCAACGAGCCGCATCTCTCTGGGCGTTCTCGTCCGGGTGCTGTCCCGCAGGACGACTAGTATGGCATGCGCACCCCCCCTCGCCCACAGCGGCCGTCCACGTTCGAGGTACTCACACCAAAGGTCCATTTCACACTTGCCCCGCATGCCGCATGCCAACGGGACAGCGCAGATCGGCGCACACAGCACACAACACACAACAAACAACACGCGCCGGCGGATGGACGAGGCAGTGAAGCCGCCGTCCATGACCGGTGGCCGTCCGTGGTCTATAATAAATCACTCGTCTCTCTGGATCTCCCAGCGCTCGCGCACCGTATCTCTCTACTCACCGGACTCGGCCGATCTCCCAGCTCACACCCACCATGTCATACAATAACCCCACTCGAGGCATATCACCCGCCGCCACCCTCCCCCGGCCCCACATGCAGCTCGCCAGTGTCTTGTCAGTCATCCACACATCTCGCCCCGTGTGCATCCGCATCGGCTCACATCACCCATCTGAGCTTCGCGACGCCACCCCCGCCTCGAAGGGCGCCGCACCCACACCCGCACCCGCACCCACACAGACCTATCTCGGTGCAACTGTATGTCCCAGAGCCGAACTCGGGGGAGAACATCAAGGCATGCATGCCAAGCTGACATGCCCCCCCCCCCCCATGGCTCACTTGATTCCGGCGGCGCAGGCCCAACCCCAGGTGCAGACGCTCGCTGCACTCGCCGCCCCGACCCTGCACGGGAAGCGTAAACGCTCCATCACCCACTTTGACGGTATCCCCCTCTCTGTCCTGTCCGCCTCAACCTCCACCGCTGCATCGCGCCCCTCCCCCGCCGCACTCACCGCCACCACGGCCACGGCCACGACTGCCCTCGCACTGCACGCCCGCACCCGCACCCACACCCACACCCACACCCACACCCACACCAACACCCACACTCACCGCCCAGCGTCAGCCACAGCTGCACCGGCCGGCACCTCACCCGCCCCCGAAGAGCGGCGGCGGGTCGTCGTGCTCAAGCGCGTGCTCGACCTCGGGCACGCCATGTCGGGGATGTGCCTCGCCGGGGGTACGGGCTCCGAGCGGAGCTCAGCAAGGAGCTCGGCTAGTTTTGCGACGAGCTTTTCGAGTTCAGGGGAGGAGACGATCGCGTATGGGTACGGGTATGGCGATCATAATGTGAGGAGGCACGACTTTGCGCGCCACGTACCGGCTCTGCGCGTCGGTGGAGTAGGTGGGTGGGTGCTGATGGCCGATTGCAGCTTGTCGATATCGATTACTCGGATGACGAGGCCAAGCAGGAGGTGGAGGAGAGCGAGAGCGACGATGAGGACGATGTGGTCCTTGTCTTCCACCGCTGATCTTGCCTCTTCGCCCCTGTTTACTGGTGCGTACGCCCACTGCGGACATGATGATCCCACGCCCTGCCTCATGCCATGCCCCCCAATCGTCTCGCCATACATCTGCCACCATCTTTCTGCCGCACTATCTCTGTCACATCTAGCACCTTCTTGTCCACACATCCCACAACATCATATCTACTCCATCATGCTGCTCGTAACATGACGCACACATGACACTCATTCGGCTTCCTTGGATATTTGGCTTTCTTGTACATCCCTTGATGTCACCCTCACACACAGAGATGCACACAGCCACGTCTTCACATGTCTGTTATTACGTTTACGATACCAGCCAAGATGCCAACAAAATTACATGATCGAGCTCTCGCTTGACGTGAACATAACCCCCCCAAAGCACTCGCGCATGATCAGCCCCATCTATTGCCCGGCCCAGCCGCTCTGCCCTTCCCATTCGCCTCGCTTCGAACAACTACCCCACCCTCGCCCGCTTATGCCCCCTTCCATCCCTCTCATCGCTCTCGGCAAGCTTCCGCCGCACCTCCCCCACATCCGCCGCGTCGGCAGAGAGCGGACTCGGCAAGCTCAGCCCGTTGCCTTGCTCATCCATCCCTTCCATCCCGTCCATCGCCCACCCGCCGGAACCGTTCTCGCCGGTTCCCGAGGCCGTGGCAGTGGGTGTTCCGTGAGCCGCGCCGCCGCTGAGCGGCCACACAAAGTCCATCCGCCCGGCGTCTCCCCTCTCCCCACCACCCCCGCCGCTGCCCCCGCCATCCATATCCATCCCCGGCACCCCCCCTCCCTGGCCCGCACCCCCGCCGCCCCCGCCCCCGCCCCCACCGCCATGCACGCTAGCGTTCGAGCTCGCGCTGCTCCCCTGATTCCTCGCGCCCAGCGCCCCAAAAATCTCATCCAGCAAATTCCGCTCGTCAAGCGGCACCCCCAGCTCGGCGAGCTGCTGCCTCTGGCGCTCGAGGAGCACGCGCTGCTGCCGCTGGTGGTTCTGCTGGAGCTGGTACTCGGCGTACCGCGCGAGGAGGTTGGCGTCCCATTGGCCGCCGCCGGGGCTTTGGCCGGAGAGGCCCGGTGCGCTCGGAGGGAAAGTTTGGAGTTGCGGTTGGGATTGGGATTGGGATGAAGATTGGGATTGCGATCGGGCCTGGGATTGGATAAGATACGACGGCGGAGGAGCCGCAGCCTGCGATGCTGGCTGGTGATGGTGCTGCTGCGGCATGTAATGCTGCTGTAATCCCGCAGATCCATGATACCCCGGCGCGTAATGACTCATCGCTGCGGTGGGCTGCTGGTACCCCATCCCGGGCATGTGCGGCACGCCCACCGCGCCGAGGCCGATGCTCCCCCCTGGCGCAGAGTAAGGCAGGCCAGGTGCGCCCGGCATGCGGTACGAGGTGGCATCTGGCGCGAGGCGCGGGAGCTGCGGGACGGAGAGGGGGGTTTGGGAGGAGGAAGCTGGGCCGTAGGTGTCGGTGTGGTGGGGGACCGAGGAGGGGGCATAAGGGTTGTTCGCGTTGTAGTAGAGTGGGGGGGTGGCGGCGTGCATGCTGAGGGCATATTTCAAGCCTTCCTCGATCACCTTGTCCTGAGTCGGTACCGTTATAGTTAGAAGCAGATCATGCACAATGTCAACCACGCCAACTCACAGACGACGAGGTGTGCTCCCTCTTCACATACATATCTTTCCCCTCCGCGCTCTCCCCCCTCCTCCTCCCCGTCTCCGCCACATCTTGTCGGAACATCTCCATCTCCTTCCTCTTTCTCTCACTGTCTCTCCCCGACCCCCGCCCCTCCCGCTCCTCCTCATCCTCCGCGCTACTCACGCTATCCTCCCCACTCAAAATACCATCAATAAACCCCCGCCGCTCACTCCCGCTCCCACTCCGACTCGCCCTGTGCCTATCCCCTGCCCCAGCCCGCCTCCTCGAACGCCCCTCTCCCCCTCCGCCCCCTAGTCCCGCCTCAGCCCCGGCCCCAGCCCCCCGCCCTTTCCCCTTCCTCCCGCCACGGCGATGCGCCTCAACATCAACCCGCACCGTCCGCTGCTTGAACGTCTCTTTCCCCTTCAAGCTCCGCGCTGGGCCCGCAGCGGTATCCCCAGCGGCGCCCCCGGCGCCCGCTTTGCCCTTGGTGGTGGAGCTGCGCCGGCCGGTGTCATCCTCATCTTCGTCGTCGTCGTCGCCTGCGAGGGCCATGGCGGCAAATTCGGGGGCGCGGCGGCGCTCGATCATGCCTTCATACTGGGGGTGAAAAAAAGCCCAGTCAGCATCTGCTCATGCACACCCTCATTTCACCGGTACCATCACCCCCTATTTCACCGGTACCATCACGCCTATCTTCTTCACCCGCGCCACCACACAACCAAACAGAGAAATAAACTCACATCCTGATACCGTTCGATTTCAGGATCAAGCTCCTTGCTCGAAAACTCGTACGCCTTGCCCGAGGCAGAGAAGATCAAGAGGGAGACGTCCGCGGCGCAGAGGACCGAGAGTTCCCAGGCCTTCTTCATCAGACCGGCTTTGCGCTATGGGCGGGGGTTAGCTGGCGCGGTTGGACAGGGGATGACGGGGGCGGGAAACGGGAGAAAGAGGGGAAGGCGGGAGGAGAGGCGAACCTTGAGAAACGTGACATTGCGGTTCCGTTCGTCCTGCGCACACTCGTTCATCAGCTCCCATCATCTCTACCACTGCACCAGTTCTCGCCCACGTCCTTGCGAGCAGGGAATCCAGCCGTGCAGGAGAACAAGAGTAACGCACCGTCAAAGGCCGGATTTCAATCTTCTTGCGTCCCATCGTGTCTCAATCCAGCACAATACTCGTTTGGTCTCTCCGTCTCTTCTTCTCGTGCCCGTGATTTGCCTCGCTCCTAATTATAACTGCAGGCGATGTATATATACCAGCCCGAGGTCTGCACGCGTTTTCGCCGGCAGACGTGATTATGGGTGCGGGGGGCTGCGGATAACTTTAACAGGTTAGGGCGTATGGCGGTGTAGTGGGGCCTAGGCGCGGATCGGATTGGCTGTGGCGCTCGAGTGGAGGAATGCGGTGGTGCTTGCTGGTGGGCGGCGGAGTGGGGGTAGGTGGTGGGGGGTGAGGGGGTGGTCTATGTATAGCACAGTGCAGGGAGAAGATTAAGAACGAGACGACAGATCTAGATCCTTGCGTGCGTCTGAGACCGGGAGCCTCGGTCCCAATCCAGTCTGCATTTCAGAAGCAATGCGGCAAGGGCCGACCCGAGTTCCCTATTACACATTGCTGCCTCCCACATGTATACATCCCTCGCACAGCTATCGTAATCCATCGCATCTTCACGTGGCGCACGAATCGAGCGTATGGCAGCAGAGAGCCATACGCTCGGCGGCAGAGCGGGATCATGTGATTGGAGCGCAAATATCGCGCACAGCGAGTACGCACACCCCGGGCACCACCGACGACCGACGAGTGCACCGCTGCTCGCTGGTGTCGTCGAGAATAGCCTGGAGGGGTAGTATGTCACTCTGTGTCCGCACAGCCATGCAGGGTATTGATATACCGGAGGGGAGGCGTGCTGACGGGTCTGCTGAGTGTCCGCAGGGCAAGCAAAATGCTATAGGATGTGCCAGAGGCCAAGGAGTGACAGGAGGAGTGAAAAGACGCGGCGGTAAGAGGTATCTCACCCCGCGCCCCATATACATATGTAGTCTGGTCTAGAGGTCCAATGCAAATGGATCATGCTCATACCCATGCTCATACCGTGGACTGTGCCAGTCCCCAAAAACCTTTGCTCAACACCATGCAGCCCCCCACTATCCCCATCCATATACCACCCCTTAATCCCGACAACGCCGCATTGTCCCACCCCCGCAGCCAAACTAGCTCACGAGTCCACGTTCATGCCGGCACCTGGGAAGGAGCCCCAACTTTGGGTTCCTTCTTTGCAAGCTCATAGCCCTCGAACCCCTGCGACCGCTGGACGACATCCTCTGGCGCGTCAGGCTCCATGTGGCCCATGTTGTTTCGCCTTGCCCTGCGCACCAGCCGTCAGCGCTCGTCCCACTGGGTGAGACGAGATCTGGGAGGGAAGAAAGGGGACATACTTGAAGAACGTGTAGTTGAGTATGACATCGTCGAGGCCGTCCATTTTCGGGTCGTCAACAATATCGCGGTCGATGAAGAAGAAGACGGGGAGGTCGACCTCTTCGCCGGCGCGGATCTTTTGCTCTTCAAAGCAGAAACACTCCACTTTAGCAAAGTACGGTGCGATCTAAGCGTGTGTCAGCGAGGCCCACGGGGTCAAGTAAAAGCTCGGCGGAAAAGCGTACCTTCTCTGGCGTCATGTTGTACGTCGCAATCCCAATCAAATCCTCCTTTCCCACATTCTTCGCCCTGTAAAATGCCAGCGCCGTCTCCCCCGGCAGGACCCTCACACTCCTCGTCACGGGCTCAAACTTCCACGGCAGGGTATCCGCGCTCGTCGCTTCGAAATGCACGGTGATGCGCTTCCGGTCGGCGGTCTCGGGCGTGACGTACAACCGGTCGGGGGAGAAGCGCGCAGAGTCGGTGACGGGTACGCCGCCAAAGCCTGTGGCGGAACAGAAGGCACGGTAGAGCGGCACGGCCGCGTAGGTGACGCCGAGGGCGATGATGATCTGCGCGAGGGGGGGGGGGAAGGGGGGGGAGGTGAGCAGGCAGTTGAACATAAATCAGATGCGTACTCACGGTACCAGAAGAGTACAGTAATATGCTCCTCGATTTCTTCGCCCGCTCAGCATACAGCCGTGCCCGTTGCGCTGCCATCGCTCGCCGCATATCCTCCCCTCGCGTATTCCCTTCGCCTGAACTCCCCGAGCTTGAAGCTAGGGTTGGTGAACTAGGTGGAGGTGGCGGGCCAGAAGAGGCGAATCGGGAGGAGAGGGGTGATCGCAGAGAGCGGAGGACGGGGGAGGGGGTCGGTCGCGGAGGAGGTCGGAGGGTGCGGGCGGGGCATGACTGGGGGAGGTGAGCTCGATTTCTGGGAGCGTGAGTTCGGGAGTACACACTAGAGCGTCAAGTACTCTTTTTGATGATATGGAGAAGGAAGTCATGTTGTCTGAGAGTATAGCTGATACTTGATAGGCATGATACATGACCCTCCTCTATGGTTTCGACTTTCGGTGGACGGTGCCAGTGGAACGCTCTATAGCTCGGGGTTATCTACATAGCCCATGCATTAAATAACACAGCCTGGTAATTAATGCTTCCACGTCACAGACCCGTGACGACCCTCGACGTTACTTTGTCCACTACGGTGGTTCTCTTTTTGCTATATCCGCTCATCCATACTCATCCTGCGTTCCCCGCTTTTCAAACTCTCACAATGCAGACTGACCAGCAGCTCCCGCACCGTGAAACCCCCTCCCCGCTACCCCCGCCATCCCCCACTCTCTACCGCCACCACAACCCCGGAGATCCGGCCGAACCCCCCTCGCACCTCCGCCACCGCCTTCCCGGATCGCGCTCACACGACGCACCAGCTGCTGCTGCCACCGGAAGCACCGTGCCTGTGAGTACAGGAATGCGGATCCGCATTCAGACGCCGTACGGCGATAGCGAGGGCGAGTCCGCAAGGCGAAAGGAGGGCTGGGCAGTGAGCCGGGGCAAGACTGTCGGGGAGCTCAAGGACGAGCTAGGCCGCGGGGGTTTAGAGGGCGCAGGCGTGTGGGAGAGAGAGGGGATGCGGATGGTGTATCATGGGAGGATCGTGAGGGACCATGAGAGGCTGGGGGATGTGGTTGGGAAGGTGAGTGGTGTGGTGCTTGTGTGCTTGCGTGCTTGCGTGCTTGCGTGCTTGCGTGCTTGCGAGCTTGCTCGGGGCGCAGAGGCCGACGAGGATGGTGCGTCGCTATGGCTGACACATGACGTATCGTTTGTTTTCAGACACCGACATCAGACCCAACCCATATCTACACGTTCCACCTCGTCGCACGGCGTTTCCCCACCACGCCCCTCGCGAGAATCGTCACCCCCAACCCCATGGACCACGTCCCGCAGGCCAAGCGCGCTGCTGCTTCCGCTGCTTCGGCCGTCTCCGACAACGTCTCAGTAGACCACCCGCCTGCCCCCGCTGGCCTCCCGGCGAGTCTGCTCAGCCAGCCGGCGTTTATCTCAGCAAACTCACTAGCTCTCTCCGACACGATCCATTACCTGCTCTTCACGGCGCGGCACCACCTCTTCTGCTTGCTTGGCAAGCCCCCGTTGCGATGGGACGACATGGTCCCGCCGCCTCTGCTGGGCATGAGCGAGGCGCGCAAGGCGGTTATGGGTGTCGTGAGGGCGTTTGCGGAACATAAAGGTAGCGTGGAGGAAGGGTGGGAGAGGTGGGAGTGGGCGTTTGAAGGGGATGGGGAGGAGCGGCTGAAGGGGTTTTGGGAGAGGCTCAGTGGGAGGAAGGGGGTGGAGAGAGAGATCGGGGTGATGTGGTCGGGTATTGCGGGGAAGGCGTGGGATGATGGGGTGAAGCAGAAGGTAGATGTTGAAATTGAGTGAGTTATGGCGTATATGCCATGCAGGCTAGGTCGAGCACGACTGACGGTCTTGAACAGCGGGTCCACCCAAACACTCTACCTCCCGGCGATGCGCGATTCCTCCCCGCCGATGCTTACCCACCTTCTCATATACCTCTCCATCACCTCCCTCCTGCCCCTCCTTAACGCTGCGCTCTACCAAGCCATGCAAGAGGAACGCCTGGCAACCCTCTTTCCCGTGCCCACTCCTACACCCCCGGCTCACCCCACCCCTACCCTCGCCGCTCCTGGCCCCACCCCCGGCAGGGCCCTCGACAACCTCCGCCTCTCCCTCCTCCCTCTCCCCGTCCTCTCCCAATTCGCCGTCTCTGCCATCAAGATCGGCACAATCGTCTGGATGCTCACTCGCGGGATGAAGTGGGGTGATACGCGCTTCTGGATGATTGCGAGCGTGGCGTGCGGGTGGTGGGTAGTGGATGCGTGGACAGCGGCGCAGGCGCGTTTGGCCGCAGAGCGCGCGAGGGAGGCCGCGGAGAGGGCTCTGGCAGGGGAGGCGGTGGATGCGGTGGGGGCCGGGGTCGGTGCTGGTGTAGAGCAGAACGGCGCACTCGGCGCCGCCAACCCCCTGCCCCCCGCTGCGCGCCCCCTCCCCTTCCCACGCGCCCGTAACCCCTTTTCCCTCCCCCCCTTCCCCTCCTTCTCATTTATCCCCACCCTCTCCCTGTCTATCGACAACGCCCAACTCCGTCTGCCCCCTTCCTCCCTCTCCCCGGCTACCAACCCCGCACCGGCACCGCGCCGTGCCCCGCCTCGCGCCTGGACGCAGTTCGCTCTGCCGGTGGTACTTTGGGTGATCACCCTCTTCCCTGGGTGGGAGGCCGCCAGGGCCAAAGCGATAAAGGAGCGAGAGAGGCGGATGAGGGCGCTGGTCGGGGAGATGCGCACTGCTTCTACCTCTGCTAGCCCCGCACCTCAGGCAGACGCCGCCGACGCACCCGCCGCCCCTGCCCCCGCTGAAACACAGATCAACTTCCCCCCCGGTCTGTCTCTTGCGGCGCAAAAGTACTATACGCGGGTGATGTCCCGCGGAGAGGGTATTGACTGGGAGGAGGAGCGCGAGGCGCAGTTGGCGATGGGGGCGGCGGAAGATGCGGATGAGGCCGGCGACGATATGCGGATGAGAATGTTGTAGTAGTAGAAGGAGATAGATGTCGGGGCGAATGCACGAGCGGACGTGAGAGGAGAGGGTGGGCGACAGAGAGAAGGAAACGTGTAACGCGGGGTTGGTTGTATAGATGTTTGATTGTAGATAATACGGACCCTGTGTATATACGTTGTTCTGTCTGTTGACAGCGGGATACCAGAGAGTGTGTTTGGGCGATGTATCTGCGTATCCTAGGTCAGCGGGAAGGGTGTGAGGGTGTGCTAGCTGACTGGGCTGCAATCGCATTGTGCTACATCACTGCTACCCATCTCCCAGATCGCACACACGCCGCCTCCACGCGTACTTGCAGCGTATGCCGTATCTACGACATCACGATCTCCGCCCCGGCAAACCCATCCAAACTAGAATCCCTCCCCCCTCTCCTTCCTCTCCACCTCCTCGATCTCCTTGTCCTCCTTATCCTCTAACGCGTTTTCCTTCTGGAGAGCAGCGACCGTCGACGCCGAGTCGACCATCCAACTTTCCAACTTGTCTTTCTGCCCCTTCCCCACGCTCTTTTCTTCCAGAGCGATAGCGCCCGCGATCTCCTTCTCCTCCCTGTCCTCCACTTTCGTCTCCCCCTCCAGCTCTTGCACCAACTCGGCCTCATCCTTCCTGACATCCGCTACCTCCCCGCCCTCCGCGGCAGCCCGGTTCTGCGCAACCTTCGCGTCAATCAACTTTGAGAGAACCTCCTCGCCCATCACGGGCGCAGGGACGACCGGCTCGATGGAGGTCTTGGCTATAACCGTGTTCGCCACGGGCGCTTGCACTCCTTCCGCCGCCTTTTCCTCTGCGCCCGGCGTACCCTTCGCAGGAGGAGGCGGTCCTGCCACCAGCCCCACCTTCCCGCCATCTTCCACCCCTAGTTCCGCCACGAGCTTGTCAAGATCCTCCGAGGTCATCTCCCCCATGAGCTTCTCGAGCTCGGCTTCTTGGATGGTCTTTTGCTTGGGTGCGGGGGCGTCCCCTTGGGAGGAGGAGGTTGCGGCGCCGGGGGAAGGCGATGGGTGGGAGAGATCGATATCCTGCTTGAGGAAAGTCTCGAGGGACTGCGTCTCAACTGCTTCTTCGAAATCGTCCATGGTCTACGTATACCACCCCGGCTGCTCGTCAGCGCTGCAACAGCCCTATCCGGGGTGGGGGTTTGCGGGCCAGCACACAGGAATCCAGAGGGACTCAAGATGTCGAAAGGGAGAAAGACTCACCCCGATCCACTCGCCTCCGACCAGGTACCCAGGCAGTCCGATGACCTTTCCAGACGGTTTGGCGCGCTGCCAGCGCCGCTTGGCTTCTTCGTCCATGACGAGGTCGTACTCCTGTGCCCATCACATGAATTAATAATCAGTGACAGTGCCGCAGCCCGGGGCAGGAAAAACACCGCAGGAGAGGACGCACCTCGTACTTGATATCAAGCGCCTTGAGCGACCTGCCCCACACGACACGCGACACCGACATGAAACCCGTCAGCTGTGCTCCAGAGATGAACCCGCTCGTCGTCTGTCCGTGTCCAGTTCACCTTCGAAGGAGATCGTGGTGCTTCCGCACGGTCGGTGCCGATGTGAGGCTGGTGACCTATACATATGCGGCCGGCCACGAGGTCAGTGTCGGGCATGAGCACCAGCCGCCGCGGCTCGTGCGGTGACGCCGAGGTTGTTGTGGCAGGATATGCGTTGTACTGCTGCCGGGGGGGATACTCACGTAGATAGTGACGAGAGGAGGTGCCATGACTGCAGTGTGTTGAGTCTGGGGCTTGAGGGTGCTGCTGGGAAAGATACGGGTGCGAACACGAGAGAATAGGCGAATGGACGAGCCCAGGGCGCCGGCGACGTGGCGCGGTGCAGAATGACGAACTCGGGTGGAGGCAGGTTCGGCAACAGACATTGTTCAGGTGGGCAATCGCATTCATCTCCCCCCTGCTTGACAAGACTGACTAACGAGTACGGTGCGAGCACGAGCACTACGAGACACTGCAGATATGTACGGCACTACGGAAACCCGATGCGCCTAGATGAACTACAGCAGTAGCTGTGCTTTATTACGCGGCGACGCTGGTGAGCGCAGGGCCGGCGTCAGCACCGAGCAAGTGCGTGAGCCTCTTCTGCGCGACCTCGACGGCCTCGCCAAAGACGACGCCCTTGGCACCGCCGGCAAGCCTCTTGGGAGCACTGCCGTCGTCGAGACCAAGCTGCTTGTCGGTCCAGATAGGTTCGATCTCGGGCGCGCCCTTGATTCCGACGTTGGCGCGGCCGCCGACGGCCTCCCAGTCGGCGATACGCTTCAAGCCGAGCTTGTTGAAGACGCTGTCGACCGAGGACACGAGGTGGGCGATCTGCTCGGCCGAGTGGCCGGGCGTGGGCGTGATGCGGAGGCGCTCCTCGCCGACTGCGACGGTGGGGTAGTTGATCGACTGGACGTAGATCTTGTGCTTGGCGAGAAGGAGGTCGGACGCCTCCTTTGCGAGGGCGGCGTCACCCACGAGCACGGGGATGATGTGCGACGGGTTGGGCACGACAGGGATGCCGAGTGCACGGAGCTGGCGCTTGACCTCGCGCGTGTTGAGGTGCTGGAGCCGCCTGTCGCCAATGAACTCGCGCTGGTAGGCGATGGACGCCTGCGCGCCGGCGACAACCGCGGGCGGGAGCGAGGTGGTGAAGATGAAGCCGGGCGCGTAGGAGCGCACGACGTCGACGAGGTCGGACGAGCCGGCAATGTACCCGCCGACGACGCCGTAGGCCTTGCCGAGGGTGCCGGTGAAGATGTCGATGCGGTCCATCACGCTGTTCTTGATGGGCTCGGCGGACTCGCGGGTGGCGAGGTGCGGCTCGTAGTCGAGGTGCTCGGCGACACCCGCGCCCGTGGGGCCGTACATGCCCACAGCGTGCACCTCGTCCAGGAAGGTGATCGCGCCGTACTTGTCTGCGAGGTCGCAGATGCCCTCGATGGGTGCAACGCTTCCGCACATCGAGTACACGCTCTCAAACGCGACGATCTTGGGCGTCTCCTTGGGTACAGTCTTCAACTTGGCCTCGAGGTCGGCCAAGTCGTTGTGCTTGAAGATGATCTTTTTCGCGCCAGAGTGGCGGATCCCCTGGATCATGGACGCGTGGTTGCTCGCGTCGGAAAAGATGACGCAGCCCGGGAGCTTGGAGCCCAGCGTCGCCAGGCAGGCATCGTTCGCGACATAGCACGAAGAGAAGACGAGCGCGGCCGGCTTGCGGTGGAGCAGGGCGACTTCGTCCTCGAGCGCAAGGTGCAGCGCGCCGTTACCGGCGATGTTGCGAGTGCCACCCGCACCCGCCCCGTAGCGGTCGAGCGTGCGTCTGCAGAGGTGTGTGTGTGTCAGCTTGGGTCTACACCCGCGCACGGGCGCGCAACTCACTTCATGGTATCGACCACAACAGGATTCTTGCTCATGCCCAGGTAGTCGTTTGCGCACCACACGTCCACCTCATCCTTGGGGCTCGCCGTATGCGCCACCGTAAACTTGGCCGCGAGGCGGTTGATATTATTAAAGTAGCGGTACGACCTGGCGGGATCGTCAACCATTGTTAGCCGTGCACCCCGTGTGTCGACCCATGGACACGAAGACCCACTTGTCCTTGTGTTTCTTCTCCAGCTCGGCGTCGTAGAACGCTTGATAGTCATACGTCCCGACGGCGTCTGCGTCGCTCTTGACCTTGGCTGCGACATCCTGCGCGGCCTTTGCGTGGGGGCACTTTGCCGCCTCGGTCGGGGCAGACGGCGAGTACTGCACGTTCTTCTGCTGCACACCCATACCGGGTTCCCATCAGCGCACTGTGCGGTTGGAATTTCGGGCCTCGGCGACCCGTGACAGCCGGGTGAAAAAAGCGCGAAAAAGTGGCAATGCAAGAATAGGGAGGGAGGGACATGCGACGCACCTTGTGCAGCTCCTCGACCTCCTTGGCGCCGGCGACGCTGGCGTAGGTCCTGGCGGCCGAGATGGACGCCAGCTTGGGGCCCATCATGGGGCAGGTCATGGCGGTCGCCGTGAGGGAGGAGACGTTGTTGTGGGTGGAGGTCGCCATGGCGCGGAGGGACGACGGGGTGGAGTGGCCCAGGAAGGGGCACACGCCCGAGAAGCGCAGGAGGGAGGTGACTTGCATGGTGGCGGGCGGGGTGTGTGTGGGTGTGCTGTGCCGGGGGCGAGGTGGGGTGCGGTGGGGGGAGGGGCGAGGAGAAAAAGTGAAAGACGACTCAGGATGCGAGGAATGGAAACGACGACCAGCGCGGTCGCGGAGAAACGCCGCGCCAATGAACGACGGCTGAAACGAGGCGCTCGCTGCGGGCGGGACGGGGCGGGACGGGGCACGCAGCGGCGACGGCGGCGGCGGCCATGCATCGCGGGCGGGGGCGGCGGCGGCGGCGCTGCTCGCCGGGCGGGGGCGGCTGGACGCATGCATGCATGGGCGGGGCGGCGGCGGCGACGGCGACAGGCAGGCAGCGGCTCAGGGCGTGCCACGTTGTGTGGCGGCGGCAGCGGCGGCGGCGGTCGCTCAGAGATGCAGTCCTTTCAGAGCAAGACAGCAGAGAAGCAACCAAGTAATAGAGCAACAAAGCAACAAGCAACTGCACACTCAGCTCCCCCCACACCCAGCAAGCAAGATGCGCGCAACCCCAGCCTACATCGCCGTAGGCTCCAACCGCGCATCCTCCTGCGCAGCCTCCACACAGGACGGCCTCCTCTTTTTCGGCGCAGGCAGGCTCATCGCACTCTGGCAGACCACAGGGCCACGCGGTGTACATGCGACGCTCCTGGGCCACCGCGGCCAGGTCACCGTGCTCAAGCTCCTGCCTGACGGGCGGGTGGCCAGCGGCGACTCGGTCGGCGAGGTGCGCGTGTGGCGCGAGGTGCCCGACGGAGAGGGGCGCTGGGAGTGCGCGTTGAGATGGGAGGCGCACCGCGGGGCGAGTGTCTCGGCGCTCGGCGTCGCAGGGAGGCAAGGATCGCTGGGCGCGAGTGTGTTCACGGGCGGGTCGGACGGGACGGTCAAGAGGTGGCAGCTTGGGGAGAGCAAGGCGGAGATGGCGCAGGAGATCGACCTGAAGGGCAAGCTGCCGCTGGATCTCGAGGTCGGGTACCTCCCCGGGTCTGACGGTGAGTCCTCGCGCCTTGTTCATGCACTGCACTGTGACTGCTCGCCTTGTACATGCACTGCACTGCGACTACTCGCCTTGTCCATTGCACTGCGGCTAACGCTTGCTGCCCACAGCACCGATCCTCGCGCTCGGCTGCACCGACCGCCGCATCCAGATCTACACTCTCCGCGACCACACCTTCACCCACTCCCTCTCCCTCGAGGGCCACGAAGACTGGATCCGCTGTCTCGCCTTCACGCCCTACCCCTCCGCCTCATCCTCCTCCACCCAGGACCTTCTCCTCGCGTCTGGCTCGCAGGACAACTTTGTCAGGCTGTGGCGCGTCTCGGCGCTCGCGCTCGAGCACCCGAGCGCTGCGTCGGCAGGTGTGGGTGCGGGCGAGGACGAGAGCAAGGGCGAGGACGAGAGCAAGGGCGAGGACGAGAGCAAGGGCGAGGACGAGAGCAAGGGCGAGGGTGATGACGGCCTTGACCTGCTCGACGAGTTTGAGAAGCGCCTCGCTGGAGAGGCTGGCGGGAACGTGCAGATTTCCACCCGCGCACACGTCCTCGGCGTGCAGGACGGCGAAAGGTGAGCCTCATCCCTCCTCGCGCACACGCACTGGGAACGGGGGAACGGACGTCAGCTGACACTGCGCAGTTCACTCCGCTACAACGTTACGCTCGAGGCTCTTCTGGTCGGGCACGAAGCCGGGCTGACCAACGTCCACTGGTCCCCTCCTATCCCTTCGCTCCCGACCCCTCTGCTCCTGTCTACAGCAACAGACAACTCCCTCGTCGTATGGGCACCCTCCGGCACCGGCTCTTCCGACTCCCCCGACGGAATGTGGGTGCCTGCCCAGCGATTCGGCGCCATAGGCGGGCGGGGGCTGGCGTTCTACGGGGCCGTCTGGGGCGTGGACGGAAAGAGTGTGTTGGCCGGCGGGTGGAACGGAGGGTGGGAGAGGTGGGTGGAGAGGGAGGACGGGTGGGAGGTCGTCCGGGGTTTGAGTGGGCATTTTGGTCAGGTGCAGAGTGTGCAGTGGGATCCGAGGGGCGAATACCTCTTGTCGGTCAGGTAAGTCGCCCCGCCCGGGCCTGTACGCATGTACCACTCCCGATGCCAGGCTAACGCGCCGCCGCCGCAGCTCGGACCAAACGTCGCGCATCCACGCCGAGACCTCGCTCGCTGCCTCATCCCCCCCCGGCCCCCCCGTCTGGGCCGAAATCGCCCGCCCCCAGATCCACGGCTACGACACGACGGACGCGTCGTTCATCTCGCCCCTGCGCTTCGTGAGCAGCGCCGACGAGAAGGTCCTGAGGGTGTTTGACGCGCCAGAGGGGTTTGTGCGGTCGCTCGCGACGCTCGGGGTGAGCAAGGAAGGGAGGGAGGAGGGCGTCAGGCCCAAGGGCGCGACGGTGCCGCCTCTGGGGCTGTCGAACCGTGCGCTCCAGCAAGGCGAGTGTTCCCTCATCCTCGCGTTGTGCGATGGACCCAAGCTAATGACAAACATGCCACGATCGCAGAACCCGTCGCAGGCGACGTCATCGAGAAACAAGGCCAGAACGAGGCCATCATCTCCATCTCGCACACACTCACCGCGCTCCCGACCGAAGAAGAGCTCGCGACCAGCACGCTCTGGCCCGAGGTCGAGAAAGTGTACGGCCACGGGTACGAGCTCGCGTGCGCTGCCGCGTCGCACTCGGGCGAGCTGGTCGCGACTGCGTGCCGCGCGAGCAACGCCGAGCACGCGGCCGTGCGCGTGGTCAGCACGCGCACATGGGAGATGGTGGGCGAGCCGCTGGCGGGGCATAGCTTGACGGTCACGAGGGTGGTGTTTAGCGGGGATGATGAGCGGGTGCTGAGCTGTTCGAGAGATAGGGGGTGGAGGGTGTTTGGGAGGAGGAAGCCGGCGGGGGAGGGGGAGGGGGAGGGGGAAGGACAGGGGGAGGGGCAGGGGGGAGGGTATGTGCTGGCGGCCGGGGAGGAAAAGGCACATGCGAGGATGGTGTTGGACTGTTGTTGGGCGGGTGGGAGGGGCGATATGTTTGCGACCGCTTCGAGGGATAAGACTGTGGGTTATCTGACTTGACTCGGCTTTGCTCGTGCTGCCGCCCGGCCGCTCGCTGACTGGCCCACGCCCGCCCGCCTCTCCCGCCGCCGCCGCAGGTCAAGGTCTGGTCCCAAGCAGTCAAAGACGGCTCGCAGTGGGCAACGACCGCCATCATCAAGCTCGACGAAGCCGCCACCGCGGTGGACGCTGTTCATCACACAGATCACGGGATGCTGCTCGCCGTCGGGACTGAGAGTGGCGCGATTTCCATCCATGCTTTGAAGGAGACGGAAGGAGGGGTCGCGACAGAGGAGCTTGCCGTGCTTGATCGAAGGTGGGTCTGGTTGCGTAGCTCATACGCTGCTCGTTTGGGCGTGTCACACGGCTGACGATGATGAGGGACGCCAGTATCGTGCACGTCGCAGCGGTGAACCGTCTGGCGTGGCGGAACCTCGACGGGGTGTTGAGCCTCGCGAGCGCGAGTGACGATTGGAGCGTGAGGGTGTTTAGCATCGAGTTCTAGGGTGTGCGTCAACCGAGAAGGGCTCGCCGCACTGTTTGATTTGAGTTTTGCCATTTTCCTTTCTTTTCACGAGGCATACGATAGTGTTTCCCACACCCAGCATATCACTCAACAGACCCGTCAAGACGACATTGTCATGCATAGATATAGATGTATTTCTCCTCCATGAGGCCGCCTATGGCGATACGCTCACTTCCGGGCATCCATGCTCCTCCGTTCGTCCATCGCGGTTTCTCGCACCTCCAGCCTCCCTCTTGTTCCATCGACCATGCCTAGTCAATGTTCGAGTCCCCACAGCAAGAGAACAGCCCCCCCTTCTTCTTCTTGTGAGCCCCCGCCGTGGCCGCCGCGGGCGCCGCGGCCGCAGCCGTAGTAGCCGGCGCAGTGGTGGCCGCTGCCGCGGCCGCGGGCGTCTCGGTAGACTTCTCAGTAGGCTTCTCGGTAGCCGCAAGCGTGGACGTAGCAGTTGGGGTGGCAGCGTCGGAAGCGGTGGCAGTGGGGGTGGCGGTGGCGGTGGCGGCGGCGGTGGCGTCGGTGGCGGTGGCGGGGGCGGCGGCGGGCTCGGGGTCGGAGGGGGCAGCCTTGTCGGTGGAGGTGCCGTTGGCTGTGGCGGCGGCGCCACCGACAGCAGCAGTGGTACCGGTGGTGGTAGTGCTGTGGAAGGGGGTGGGGGGGGGAGGGGGTAAGGACTGTACGAGGTAGGGGGGGTGGGGGCGATATACACAATAGGGGAGGGGGTAGACTCACGCGGCGGTGGCGGCGTGCTTGCCCTTCACGAAGGTGCCCACAAAGTCGGCAAAGTACTACCGGTCTCGCGCATCAGCCTACCGGCACTCCAGCACCGCGATGGGATACAGACAAACTCACCTTGCCCTGGTACTCGGCGATCTCAAGCTCAACGGGCGAAGGCTGCCTGCTCCCGTCCGCAGCGGCGAGAGTGGAGGCGCCGTATGGCGAGCCGCCCTGCACCTCGGTAAGGCCGCCGACGGCCGCGTTGCCATAGCCTATGAGCTAGGAATGAGCTTGGGATGCGGCATGGGGTAGAGAGAGGTGGAGCTTACCGATGGGGACGTAGGCGACTGGGGGGAGGACAGAAGCGTTAGCAGGGTCACGTCAGTGGAGAGTGCGGTGGCGACATACGACCGTCTACAGGGCAACTTGCGTCAGCAGTGGTCCTTGAACACACATCCCACATCCCACCCCCCAGACCGACTCACGGTGGATGAAGAATGGCAAGCTAGTCAATGTTGTAGTCTACTCCATCGCGGTCTTGTCAGCGCCCGCGCCCGGCCCCGACCTACGAACGCGCCCAGCGCCCGCTCACCTCCTGCCCGGCATGCTGCCCCGCCGTCGACGTAAACGTCGTCACAAACTTGCCCACCAGCGCACCTGTCGCCCAGAGCTGACCGCAGTGGTCGAAAAAGGCGTCGACCTGTGCGGGGAGATGGCCGTATCTGCCGTAAGGAGCACCGGACGGAATGTCCGTCAGCCCGCGCCCCCCCCCCTCTTTGTGGAAGATTCCAGCACCGAGATCAAACTGGGCTTACCGGGTGGGAGCGCCAAAGACGATCCCGTCCGCCTCTTTGAGGTCGTTCGGGTGAAGCACGGGGTACTTTGGCTTGAGCGAGCTCCCGGCGTGCATCTTGCCCAGCACCTCCTCCGAGAGGGTCTCCTGGCTAAGCACACCCAACGGGCGGCGGCCGTCGCGTCAGTCTCCTTCCTTTCTTCCTCCTTGGGAGCTCTGGCGTGACAGGCCGGGGGAGAGACGTACATGAAGTAGGGCTTGACGATGGCGCCAGTGCTCTCTGCGCCCTTGATGATCTCCTCGGCGAGCGCGCCGACGTGGCCGTAGGTCGAGTAGAACGCGACGACAATGGTGGGCTTGGGTGCGGTGGACCTGCGGCGCGGTAGGGAGGGTGTGAGCGGCGGGGGGGAGGCGCGGCGGGGGGGACTCACATGGTGGATGTGTTCTGAGGGGATGCTGCGGGCCCGGGGTCGTTGGGGGGGTGGTGGTGGTGCGAGAGCAGTGCTGGAGAGAGCAAGAGAGAGCAAGAGAGAGCAAGAGAGAGCAAGTGGCTCGGTGTATTGTGCTTTCGGCTCCGGCGCGGCGCGCAAGTGCGAATGCTTACGGATCAGGCACGCACACTAAGGGCCCCCCGCCCGATTCGGACATTCCTTCCCACGCTCGCTCAGCCGGAACCCTGCCAGCTCGCCTGCACACATCTCGCATGCTCTCTCTCTCACACCGACACAGCGCACCCCGCGCATCGCCCACTCGCCCCCAGCACAGCCAGCCCCGCCCCGTCATCGCTGACCACAGGCCGTGAAGGGTGCGAGCAAGGTGCTGACGTCTGGGCGGTGCTTATGCGAGCACGTAGACAATGCCACTGATTCAGTCAAGACATCTACTCCGGTATGGCCACGCAGGATGAGCTTGCCGGGCCCCTGATGCCACACGACATGCAGGCAACATCGACATGCGAGCTATCCCCGTCTACCCCGTCGACGTCGGCGCCCTCCTCGCCGCCAAAGACCGCTGTGGTGTGTTTGGATGTTAACCATGTTACACTGTTATTAACCCAACGAATGCCACGTCATATACTGCACGTGTCTGTCAGACAACCTTCCTCTACTGATCCTGATGCGTCTATGCTGTCCATCAGTCCGCACCGCCCAGACCATCCTTCACTACCGCACGGACACCCCGCTGCCATGTCCCACCACCCTGACCCCCCTCCTCCTCACGACCGCGCTCGGGCCGTCGTCGCCTGTGTAGATGGCTGGCACGGTCCGCCTGTGTAGATGGTTGGGCACGGTCCGCCGGTCGCTGGTTGACGACGGTCGCCGGGGGCTCGGGCAGAGACAGGTATAAGACATCGTCGGCGTCTTCATCCCTCACCCCGACCCCGTCGTCATCCCTCACCCCGACCCCGTCGTCAACTGGAGCCATCGAGAGCTGCACTATTTCGACCGTGCTTTCACGGTGCGTTCAGCGCAGAGTGGTGCCCAGCAGCTCCTCGAGATCTTCTTCTACTTCTTCCAGAGGGGGATGCGGGGGCTTGGTACCCAGCCGCACGCTCTAAGGTGGGTCTTCCAGCCCGTCGTTGACATCGCCGACCTGCGCGTGAAGGGCGACGACGGACAACCCGACGTGGCGTTCTGGAACTGTTCCATGCAACAAACAGTTCTTAGATGGGTGGGCTGGCGAAGGGCGCCGGGCATGGCTGCTCCCACAACGACTGGATTGAGGATGGCGGATGGTGCGGTGATCGCGTACACGGTCGTCGACGTAAGCCCAAGCCATTCTGTAACCTGATGACTGTTTGGCTGACAACGACTTCACACAGACACGCGCCCACCCCCTTCCACCCACCCACGCACCGTCGCCCGCGATCCCACCCACCGAGGGTCGCGACGCCACTGCCCGACTCGGACCTCGCCTCGCTCCGCACGAGGTCCGCTATGCGGTGGCCACCTTGGTCATGGAGCTGAAGGCGGAGAAGAGGGGAAGTAGCTCCGTGGTCGACTGCATGACTCAGGTGCTAGCCTACCTGCTGGGCGCGTGGGAAACGTGCGGGACTTGGCTGGGTCTGTGTGTCTGCCAGGGCCTCAGATTCGGGAGGCTGGCCGTCGTCGGGGACGGGGATGTGTTGATAGAGTGGGGCGGCGAGGGCATCGATCCCGATGAGGAGCTCGCAGTCGTCGGCGACTTTGACGACCTTCTCGGTCGGCTGCGGCATCACCGGACCGCTGCTGTCCCCCACTCCCTTCTCCCCCGCTCCATCCCCCCCGATGCCCTCAACCAGGAGGCAGCCGATGTGGCGTGGAGGACTTCGCATATCGCGCACGCTCTTGCTCTGGACCTCCCCGTCGGCGAGCCCCTCCACCGCCTCCCTCCCCCGAACGGCCCGCACTGGGAGAGCATCAGGCGGTTCATGCGCCTGCACGCTCCCGGCTTCGCCAGGCCGGACGTCGAAGAAGCCATTGCTCGGAGAGTGAGGCCAATTCGGAGGAGACAGACGGAGGCCGAGTCCGACAGCGAGCCGAGCACCGGCAGTCGGAGTTCGGGAGGAAGCCCACCCCGCGGGACTGGCCACCGGACTGAGGAGGGTGGCGCGGCTCCCCACATCGAAGGCGAGCGGAGTGGTGGGAAGAGGGCTGGAAGTTCTGGGCAGGCGGATTTGGGCGGGAGGGCGCAGGACGGCGACGCCGCAGATGTGGCTGGGGCATGGGAGGATGTGCAGGGTGGTGACAGTCGTAAGGTGGACACGAGTGAGTCCACAAGCACCGATCTCCATGATCAACACACTCTTTATTTGACCGTCCTGGGCATTGGACCTAATCCTACTACCGCTTAGTGCTCCCCCTTCTGCACATTTCTGCTGCTTCAAGCGATAGCGGCAGTGATGTGCAACCCTCGACATCATCATCCTCGTCTTCGTCCAGCCGGAGGTACCTGCAAAGCTCTTACCGAGGGCACCACGGGCACTCCGAATCTGACGTCTCACCCCCGACTTCGTTGTCGGACAAAGGGATCGACCCAGACTGGCTTCGAAGGGCACCACAGAAGCTGGCGACTGTTGCCGAGGGGCAACTCGTCGACGGTCAGTCGTCGGAGCAGAGGGAGGAGGACTCGGCAGAGGTGGCGTCGGAGGTGGCGGCGACAATCCGTTCGAAGGGAACCGTCGTCACCACTTCCACGACGGGCATCTTCGACGGGCGGTTCGCCGAAAGTGACAAAGGGAAGTCGGTGTCCTTGTCGGACAGCTACGAGGAAGAAAAAGCGGCCGCGCTTCCGGCAGTGCAGGCGACTCTCAGGAAGATGGGCACCATCTTCACGATCTGCCGGCCGGACTTCTTCGATAAGCTGCTGGATGATATGGACCCAGCAATGGCTCAGAGTCCTCCGGCGCTTGATGGTAAGTTCATCTTCGGTTTGGGATGGGCTCCCCGCTCATTTAAAAATGATCTCCAGACTTCGGGCAAGCAGCGTGATCACACACTCCCACGCGCCCATACTCGACGACGCCAACGTCTTTCGCCCACATGCTCGGTCCTCTCCTCCCGTTTCTTGTCGGTCTGCTCAGTGCGTGTTGGTCATTGATGCCTAGTGAACGAAATGCTAAATTGAGCATGTAGGAGTACATATCTACAGCGTTCCTTCGCCCCCGCCACTCAAACTGTTCATCCTTCCCCTATATATCTCACTCTAACAAAAAATACCCGCCTTCGCCCTCCGTCTTCCGCACGCCTGTCATTCACTTGCATACCTCACGCACGCACGCAGCCTGTCCTAGACCGTCATCACGCCACGTCTGGGCGATGGTCGATATCGCTTGAGAATGACTTCCAGGGGGGGTGCTGTATGGGGCACGGAAATCACGATGCCAGCCACTTTCAGGATGTGGAGCGGCTGCGGATTGTATATACAACGTTTCGATAGCAGATTTTGATGGCATACGAAAACGGGTTGTGGTATGTGTCGTGTGATGTATGCATATATGTAGGGCTATCTGGGACATCTCTCAGCTCGCTTCGAGCACTGTCGAGCATATCATATTCTGGCCATCCCCAGTGAGCGGCGCTTCCTCATCTGATATGCTCACTGTAAAATGGTTGTCGACCAGCGATATTACATGGTTAATTAATCTGTAAGCTGCATGACAAAGGCAACCTTCCGCCACCCATCCCGATGCATCTTATACATCTATGCTTCATCTACACATCTATACTTCATCTACATCTATACTACGTCTACACATCTGAACTACATCTACGCATCTATACCTCATCTACACTACTTGCATCGACGTTCCACACCTCCCAAACCATCCTTCACTACAGTACGGATACCCCGCTGCCATGTCTGCTCTTTCCACCACCTCCCACTATCCTGACCACCCTCCTCCTCGTACATTCCGAGACATCGTCGGCGTCTTCAGCCCTCACCCCAACCCTGTCGTCAACTGGGAGCATCAGGACGTATTCGAACGAGCTCTTGCGGTGCGTTCAGATGAGAGTTGTGCCCAGCGGCTCCTCGAGACCTTCTTCCGCTTCTTCCAGAGGGGGATGCGGGGGCTTGGTACCCAGCCGCACGATCTGAGGTGGGTCTTCCAGCCCGACGTTGACCTGGTCGACATGCGCGTGAAGGGCGACGAAGGACAACCCGACGTGGTGTTCTGGAACTGTCCCATGCATCGATCAATTCTTCGTCAGATGGGCAGGCGAGGGAAGCGGGGCAACTCAAGTGCTGGGTACACGACCAGTGGAGTGAGGAAGGCGGATGGTGCGGTGATCGCATACACGACCATCGACGTAAGCTCAAGCCATGCTGTATCCTGAGGGCCGTTTGGCTGACAACGGCACTGACCTACTTCACACAGACGCGCATCCACCCCCTTCCAGCCACCCACGCACCGTTGCCCGCAATCCCGCCCACCGAAGGTCGCAACGCCGCTCCCCGACTCGGACCTCGCCTCGCTCCTCACGAGGTCCGCTATGCGGTGGCCACCTTGGTGATGGAGCTCAAAGCGTGGAAGACGGGAAGTCAGTCCGTTGTTGACTGCATGACCCAGGTACTAGCCTACCTGCTGGGCGCGTGGGAGACGTGCGGAACTTGGCTGGGTCTGTGTGTCTGCCAGGGCCTCAGATTCGGGAGGTTGGCCGTCGTCGGGGATGGGCATGTGCTGATAGAGTGGGACGGTGAGGGCATCGATCCCGATGAGCAGCTCGCGGTCGTCGGCGACTTTGACGACCTTCTCGGTCGGCTACTCCGTCACCGGAACGCTGCTGTCCCCCACTCCCTTCTCCCCAGCTCCGTCCCCCCCCATACCCTCAACACTGAGGGGGCCGATGTCTTGTGGCGTTTGACGGAGCTGGCACACGACATTGCCCTCGGCCTCCCCGTCGGCGAGCCCCTTCCCCGCCTCCCTGCCCCGAGTGGCCCGCACTGGGAAAGCCTCCAGCGGCTGCTACGCCTACGCGCGCCGGACTTTGCGAGGCCCGCCGTCGAAGAGGCGATCGCCCGGAGACTCCGGCCAGCTCGGAGGAGACGACCTGACCCCGAGCCTGAACGTGACGGCAGCAACGGCAGTGGCAGCTCGGACGGAAGCCCAAGCCGTGCGACAGGCCGCCGGGCAATCGCGGACACGATGGCCGGCGAGGGTGGCGCGGGTCGGCAGATTCGAGGCGAGCAGAGTGGCGGGCAGAGGGCCGGAAGTTCCGGGCAGGCGGGTCTGGGCGGACAGGCACAGGATGGCGATGCCGAAGATGCGGCTGGGGCATGGGAGAATCTCCTGTCCACAACTCTGCCGCTATCGGCTGCTCAACCCTCGCTCCCATCATCGCACTCCTCGTCCAGGACGGACCTCACGCTCACAAACCCGTTGTCATCCGGGTGCAGCGATGAGGACGGGCTTGGAAAGGAGCTTCTGAAGTTGGCTATGGTGGACGTGCAGCAGCTCTTTGGCGATGGGGACTCGGAGCAGCGGGAGGAGGACGCAGAGGGCCAGAATGATGCGGAGTACTCGGATGGGAGACCCGATGCGAACGAGAGCGACGGGTCTGATGTGAC
>JANBXI010000003.1:0-33898 GCA_024271845.1 Cryptococcus sp. VH57_BW
AGGAGGAGGCCGGCTCGAGCGACGGCATCACCCTCTCCTGCGTGATCGCTTAGACATGCTCATAGGTATGTACATCACTTCGACCGACCGACCCAGTCCTAATTATCACACCAGAAACATTAACTTACCTGACATGGGACTGACGTCGTTTTCATCTAGGTTGTCGGGAAGATGATTGACAAGGGGAAGAGGCAGAGGATTTGGGACATGTCGTCTACTATCCAAGATGCATATAAGTGTAGTCCCTAATTCTCACGTCCAGCTGCGGACTAAGAAAACTGTCTTCGCTGTGCACTTTCGGAGCGGTCTGTTATGCAAGGAGTATGAAGCAAGAGAGGAGAAGGGAAGGGACAGTGCACAATTATCTCTGGACAAAGACTAAATTTCCATTCTTCTCGAAGTGCTCGAACTGAAATTTGTAGTAACTATGTAGTCTCTCCCAACCTCTCACACACCCACAAGGGCAGAGCCTTCTTCCAGCTTTTCACTCGCTGCCGCGTGTTGCAGTAGGGTTCGTGACTTTCTGTTCTCATATACATAAAGAATAACAACACCATATAAATCGCAGATCTCATAGACATTCACAAGCAGTAGAGTCAAGTGGTAGATCATATGGTGTTCGGCACATAAATGAACATGACCATGTCGGCCTTTACCAGCCCTCAACAAGCTCCCTCAGTGACTGCAGATTTTCCCGCAAAGGCAAGGGCTTTCAGGTTGCATATCAATGCTATCCAGTATATCTACATCCAGTATATCTACAATTGTGGACGGTTGAACCGGGCAGGCCGATCACACTTTCTTGGCCTTGTTGCTGGTGGATGCCTGGGAGAGCTCAGCTGTATAAGGCAAGAACTCGCGTCCTTGCATGTAGGGCTGCAACGCTTTCGGTATTATAAGTCCCTGGTTGCCGAAGTGATGGGAAATCAGCGACGACCAAATTCACAACCAAAATCACAAGACCAAGTGCACCCACCTCAGAAGTCTGATAGTTTTCGACAATGCAGCAAAGGGCTCGTTCAGTGGCGCACAAGGTACCATTGAGCATATGGACGAAACCGGTCTTTTCGTTCTTGCTTTTGTAGCCCAACCTGACATTGAGGGACCTCGATTCTAACGCGCGTCTCTGTTAAGAGTACTGACTGTAGATGTTGATCATAGGAGGAACACTCAAACTCACGGTAGTCTGTGCAGTTTGAGCAGCTGACAAGCTCCTTGTATTCACCTTGGTAAGGGAACCATGCTTCAAGGTCATACTTGATAGAAGCAGCGTTGTTGAGGGCCCCAGAGACGATGTTGACAACTCGGTAGGGAATACCAAGGGACTCGTAGAATGCACGCGAAGTGCTGACCATATTTTCAAGCTCGGCTGATGAGCTTTCAGGGTCGCAGACGATGAACTGTGGCATAGTCAGAAAGTATACTCATAAAATACGGACGATACATGTGGCCTACCTGTTCAACCTTTTCGAACTGATGAACTCGGAAGATACCCCAAGTGTCCTTGCCGTGCGACCCAGCCTCCTTTCTAAAGCAAGTGGAGTAGCCAGCATAGCTGTGTCGAGCCCGTGCACATTAGACAATTACTTTATTGAGACACACCCCAAGCGCTTACCGGAGGGGTAGATTCTTTCGCTCAATATTCTCGTCCATGTGGAAAGCGGATATCGGCTGCTCGCTAGTGGCGATCAGGTACTTGTCGTCGCTTTCCCCAGAGACTTTGTACAAAGCCTCATCGAAGTCCTCCAGCTGAGCGGTAGCTGCCATGATGTCCTTCTTAATCATGAAGGGGGGTTGGACCTTCTTGTAGCCCTGTTTCCTGAGAAAATCCAAGCCATAGTTGATCAAGGCTTGATTCAGGTCAACACCGTCATTGGTAAGGTAGTACCCGCGGTGGCCGAATACCTTGACCCCGCGATCAGTGTCGAAGGCTTCCAGTCGTGCGAGTACTTCGTGGTGCGAAAGGATGCCCGATGTTTTGTCCGAAGACTGAAGACCCGGAGGGTTGTTGCCTTTGTGGTTGGGCTCGGGGTGCCAGACTCGCATGATGGGATTGTCATCCTGCCGGTCAATCATCTTTTATTAAGCAATTGATAAAACGCGTCACTCTGAGAAGTCTCCCTCACCTCGTTCATACTGATCGCCGAATCAATATCCACAATGTTTCCAATCATACCGGCCTTCAGGTCTCGCTGTTTAATCAATTGCGTCACCCGCACGGTCATTTCTGCGATGTTTTTGTCCAGCTGGGACTTCTTGTCCAGCAGCTCAGAAGCATCGCCCTTGGCTTTCTTGATTTGACCAATCTCCTTTTGGAGACCGTTGAGCTCACGCTGTGCGCACTCCTTTTCGAAGTTCGCTGGGCAAGATGTCATGAGCGCTTCTGCGAATTTTAAGGAATACAGAAATGACAAGCCCACCTTGTTTGTGCTCGGCAAAAATGGCAAGTACCTCATCTACTAGCTCAATACTAGCGCCACGTTTCTTCTGCGACTCGCGAACAATATCAGGATTACCGCCCTTGTCGACTTGAACTGAATGTACAGGTACAGACAGGGTCTGTGAGCAAGGCAGGCTGAGTTGATCGTTTTGAACGTGAAACAGAACTCACAGTGTATGAGATCGATCATTATTGCTAGCGAGAAATGCTGCAATTACGACTGAAAGAGAAAGGAGGTGGTGAATGATGTATAGATCTTCGGAGGGGGAGATCGAAATGTTCGATGTTCGATGTCGACGGTCAAGACTCAAGAGCTCCGGAAGAACTTCCTGGTAAGCTGTAAAAATAAACGTGTGAGTGTAATTATTAATAAGAGCTTATGTAAAATAAGATCTTTACCAGGTAATTAACACTGAGAGCCATATGTACTTTGGCAAAGATAGTGTGTAGTAAGTGTAAAATTGTAAGTTTGCACCAATACTCCCAGTGTCCCCCAGCCTGCACCTTCCACCTTGCCACCCGTGCTTTTATTTATGCTTAGAATTATAACTAAAATATCTACGGATAATCAATTTGACTGAAGCCTGCAAGCTGCCTGCCTATCTCAACCACGCATCTCTCTCTGTCTTTCCTCGCGTCCCCCGACAGTGATTCAGAACCAATTGACATCCATATCACGACTGGGCTTCGCTGTAGCACCGGATCACTATTTCTCCCACCTGATCATTCGCCGTCGCCTTGTTTACCATGCCAGTCGCTACTTCTTCTGACCCTGATCAATGGATTGCCCACGTAAGCTATAGGATACGACTCGGACCTCCTGTTCATGATAAAACCCGATTGCTGATCGGGTTCCGGGCCCGTCACTTGATCACAGCTACGCCAGTGCAGACACCTCCCGGAACGTCAAATGAAGCTTCTCTGTAACCGAGTACGCGATCAACTCCTTGAAGAATCCAATGTCCGTGTGGTTCATTCACCCGTAACCATCTGTGGAGATATACATGGCCAGTTTTGGGACGTCCTAGAAATCTTCAGACAAGGCGGAGAGGCACCAAGTACCAGCTACGTATTCATGGTACGCGTATACTGCCTTGGAGGACGTCTTCCCTTACGGAGGAGGCATACTGACGCATGTCCTGATTATTTGTCGTCTTAGGGGGATTTCGTTGATAGAGGCTACTATAGTCTAGAGACACTATCTCTGCTACTGGCCTACAAAGTCCGTTATCCCGACAAGATAACTCTTCTGCGAGGAAATCACGAGAGTCGGCAGATCACTCAAGTGTATGGGTTCTATGGTGAGTCCCATGGCTGTACATTGTGTAGCATCTTCAATCCTAACTAAGCCCGTCAACTCGAAACAAAAGATGAGTGCATGACCAAATATGGTAATCCGTCCGTTTGGAAAGCCTGTTGTGCTGTCTTCGACCATTTAAACCTTGCCGCCGTGAGTCTTCAGTTTGTGATCAGTATCATCAGGTGTCTTGAGCAATGGGGCAACAGATCATAGATTCATCTATTCTGTGTGTGCATGGGGGTCTGTCCCCCGACATCAAAACCCTAGATCAAGTACGCACTATCTCCCGAGCACAGGAAGTACCGCATGAGGGAGCCTTTTGCGGTGAGTCTTGTATCATTGTGACCCCCAGCCAGCATTCCCACATCTGATGCATATCTTCAGACCTTATGTGGTCAGATCCGGATGATGTAGAGTCCTGGTCAGTCAGTCCAAGAGGCGCGGGCTGGCTGTTTGGAGCCAAGGTGACTGCAGAGGTAAGCTCTCATTATCTATCCTGCTTGTTCACAATAAGGCATTGTACGTTCGTCTAACTTTTCACTATCTCCCAGTTCAATCACGTGAATGCATTGTCCCTCATTGCGAGAGCCCATCAGCTCGTTCAAGAAGGTTACAAGCATATGTTTGATGGCTCACTGGTGACCGTATGGTCCGCGCCGAATTATTGTTATCGCTGTGGCAACTCGGCTAGCATCATGCAAGTAGACGGGGAAGGCAACACTACCTTCCGAGTATACGAAGCGGCGGTGGAGAATCAGTCAGATCAGAGAAACCCGGCGATGAGGCGGCTAGTGAGTGGTGTACGGGGGTTAAGTTAAGCAACACTGACTTGTCTTTGCATTGTGGAAACAGCAAGCACCATCATATTTTGTGTGACCGCCAACTGCTCTGAGGGGTGAGGGTGTGTGTGTGGGGGGGGGGGGGGGGTCGACTCAATTGGGGGCACGGCGTTGCTGTGAAAGGGTTGGCATATGTTTACAGATGTTAGTTCTCAAACCTTATACACACAAGCATGTCACCAATTGACTTGACTACCTACGTTTTGTATATAGCATACAGATGTATTATGTTTACTAGCAAAAACCCCACCTTCTGGAGCATTTAGTTTCGGTTTATATCCTCGTCAAGACAAAGCCAGCATACGGTCCAAGAGCACAAGATCAACCGTGAGCAGCTGTGCAGAGTACCATACACCCCCCCCCCCCCCTCACCACCCCTTCTCCAGCCACCTCTGTGATAGATAATAGACTGCGGCCTATGCTTAAAAGAAGTAGTCTGACAAATGTGTTCGAACCCTCACCTTTCGCTTCCCCAGCCTCGATTGCACCCCCGGTGGGATATCCTTCTTCATCAATTACCACTCACGAGTACAACTGCCTACACAGGGTTACCGAGTGTCATAGATGTTGCAAGTCACAGCTGCCGGCATATCACCCATCTTTGCCAGACTGCTAACTGTATGTACTGAAGTTATATACTACTCATGCATAAGGTCGGAGTTAGAACCATTGGCCATTGAGCCATAATTTTATTGTCAGAAATCGGTTGTAGGTATGTATTGGCGATATCATGAATGTGCTCTATTGATTCCCCAAAACTTCCTTTGTAACCTCTGGAGGGGCTACAAATGCCTCCTCTCTCTTGGCTATTCTTTGCGCAGTCACAAGTTTCTGTCTCTCCTGCCGCTTCTGTTTCTCCAAAGAGCCCTTCTCCTGTGCCCCAAGAAAATACTCTCCTGAGGCAAGTTGGGTATCGAGTTTTGAAAGACGCTGGGGTGGAGGGAAAGGAGTGTAGGGTTTCTTTTCACTGGCTCTTGCACCTGTCCCACTAGTTGAAGACATCTGGCGTACCGCGGGTTTATAGTCGTCACTAGCATCCAAGTGTGATGTACCTTTCTGGTCAGCCAAAACAGCTTGCTTGCGGGCTGTCTTTTCTGACGTTTTGAGATGCCTCTTCTGAAACTCTAAAATTTCCCATCTGTCAGCCAGAACCACAGTACGTACTGTGCACCATTGCTTGATTAGTATACTCACTGGGCAGGAAACGGTCCCAGCTTTCTCCGGCAAGTTTCGGATCTTTAGCCAGCTCCCTTCGAATCATGAGTTCTTTGATTCTATAGATGGGGTGGATATTGTTCATGCAGTCGATGACAATGCGCCGTACCTCCTTGAGACCTTTGTAGGAGCCCATGGAAGAGACAGTATTGCCTTGGACCAGAACATAACACTCTGTCAACAATTCGATTGCCTGTATGTCGTATCAGTTTCGAGAAGCTAGCCTCTGCCATCAGATAGGAGAAAGGATTTACCTTCAGTGTGCTCCCATTTGGGCCAACAATGCGCTGCCTTCGCTTAACGAATCTTTCCTTGTTTCTCACCATGCCCCCGATTTTGATGACGTCGCATGCAATGCCGTCTTGAAGGATTTTAATTGCCTGAGGCGCATTGACGCCTCTCGCCAAAAGTTTCATCAAGTCACGGCCTTTCAATACAGCATAGGGGTCCCAGGTTTTACGGGTGGTCCTAACTGTCATCTTGCCTTGCACGAGATCTAGCTCACATGCTAAAGCATGCTGATCAAGTGCAGAGGTTACAGTCGACCAAATAGAGCGCAGATACGCCTCTCTATATTTGGGGAAAAGAAGTGCAAAAGACGATTCCTCCAAGAAAGGAAGATGACTTTCGGGTGCAGGAGCAATGAAAGAGGGTATAGCCCAGTGATCAATGTCCTCATTATCCCAGGCTGAGATATGGGGTCAGACAAGAACGAAAAGCCTGGCTATTTAGAGCGATTCAACAGAGATCACTCACGCTTGTCTTTCCTGTGTCGCTTGTTTTTTCCGACCTCGACACCGATTTCCTCCTGGGGCTGAAGAGTATCAAGGGCCTTGCGTTTAAGCTGAGCATGCGGTAGATCGGAGGATGATGCAGGCATGCTATGTATCTGTGGCTGGAGGGGCGATTAAGAACAAAAACTGTCCAGTGAGATAATCGTCAGTAAATTATACTCCACGGATACTAGAAATGCACAAGTAGACCGACTGGGAGGGCTGATAGGTATTACTGTGCAAGTATGGTGACACAATGTAACTCCACTAGATTGCAGCGACGAGCGTGTACGAAGACGTACAAATGAGTGAGATCAGCAATGGTCGATACTCAACGACGACCATGTCAAAATTGAACACAAAGCAATAAGGAACTGGTTCAGTTAGTTTCTTGGTTCGGGATCCGTATAATAACTGATCGGCTTTAGTTGAGTGTTCCTATTGTAGGGCAGGCCGATGCATTTCTCGTCCCTTTATGATACGCTGCAAGCCGCTTATGCCGTATCATAATACATACGCATCATGCACTTGTACTCTGTATGCATCACTCAAGAGCTGATTCAGCGCCCCTCCTACCTGCTGTCATGCTCTCCTTCAAGAAGTTCTATCCATCCAACCCACTGCACCATCTAACAGTTCGCCTAGCTGCACCGAGGACGCGTGGACGGGAAATGGGGACAGCCGGTGCTTACATTGCCCACACAGAAACGCCTCTTCCTCGCTCGATACCTCCTTGTAGGGCGGTCCTTCTCATTTCAGTGCCTTACCCTCCTTCATCATGGCCATCTCATATTGGAGAAGGCTCCCCGTTGGTAGCACAGGCTTCGTCTGCTCTTCAACCAAAAGGAATGACAGTCACAATCGCATATGACGGGTCAGGGCAAAGCACTATGGCTCCTGGATCATTGAATGAAAGTTACAAGGCGAAGGCCCTCTGGCCAGATGGACACAATTATGTGTATGAAGCGTTTGACATGAGCTCCCTTGAGAAAGTAACCAAAGATCTCATGTCGTATCACCCTGTGCTTGATGCGGCGGGGCTGCCAGTTCAAGCATACAGATGTACAAGTAACCATCCCATTGAAATATTGGTGTGCACACATGGCTCGAGGGATTGTCGGTGTTCTGACCGGGGTTGGCCTCTTGTGGTCGCTTTGCGGAAAGAAGCGGAAAGAAGGATGTTATCAGATCTGATTAAAATCAGGGAGGTGGCTCATGTTGGGGGACATCGGTACGTTCCCCTTTCCCCTGCAAGTGTGGCGTGGGGCAAGTCGTGCAAGACCTGTCTATAGCCATATGGAAACCGACCAGTGTAATGACGGGATTGAAACCCACATGCAGGTTTGCAGCAAATGCCATTATTGTGCCTTCATTGGATATGCTGTCCAATTTGGATAAGAGGCATGCCTCCGATTTGATAGACCATGCGTTGTCAAGTACAGCTCGTATCCGTCAATCACCTGACGCATTATTATGGTCCCACTGGCGAGGCAGATATGGGTTGTCACTAGAACAGCAATCCCTCGTGTGGGGTCGACTGATAGATGAACATAACCCAAGTATCAGGGATAGCTCATCCCACCAGCAGATACACAATCGAGTCACGAAGCTCAGGTTCACATATGATGAGGGGCACGAGATACTTCTGGATGCTGTTATCGGTGACAGTGTGCTACATACTGGTCAGAAGCACAATTTACCGGATGTTGAGGGTATATGTGATGGCAATCTTGGTCAGTAGAGATGTGCCACACCAAATCATAAATGTCGGCAAAGGGGGGGGGGGGCTGCCGTCTATCTACCTGTCTTCCATCAGCTGATCTGTGTCTCTTTAGAATGTGGAACCTGCCATGTACATCTGCTAGGTGCTCTTCCAGCCCCAGTACCCCCACCCACCGAGCCCGAAACGGACACTCTAGAGCACATGGAACATTACTACGAGGAAAGGAGTAGACTGGGATGCCAGTTGATAGTCTCCGAACAATTGGGCAAATGGTGTGAAGGCGGAGGCCAAATCATGTTGCCCAAGAAAGTGTGACACGTTTTTGTAGGAAGGGGAACATGCGAGAATGCCAGTTATGTGACATGCATCGGTACATACCGGGTTCAAGGTGGCACAATATAGTCAACTCTTCATACTGACAATTGTACGAAACTAGTTTGCAGGTCATCACGAATGCTTGCCGTATCGAACTATCTCATTGACATCATTTAGGGCCTGCTGAAGCTGTTTACCATTACTCCCCCCCTGCGCATACCGTTCCAGACTTCGTTGTGTCAGCCTCTTTTTCAGCTAAAATGAAGGGTCCCAGATGAACGAACCTAGGAATGAGAGCAACAGCAACGTCAATCCGGTCAGGGCGCAGAGTCATAATTTGAGCAATTTCAAACTTGTTGAGAAATCCTGGCTCCATCATCAAGGCTCTGAAAGGTCTAACTGTCAGTCATAATCCCGACCCAGGTCACGTTTCAAGAGACTCACGAGCGCATACTTTCCGACAGCTCCATGTCTGCGCTCGCAAATTCCTCTACATATTCAGTGGTCTGTTGATACACCCTTTGCCCACACAGTGGATATATCAGTTTTGTTGAACACAGCCACCCTGTCACGATGTTACGCACTTATTTTGAGGAGCTGGTGGCACTCCTGCCGCTTGCCGGGCAGCTACCAGAAGGGTGGCAACTTCGGGCAAGGTGAGGGCTTCGCCGTCGGCAAAGTCTACGACCGCTTCGAGTATTAGCTACCTGAACAATGTCTCCAAAGCATACATGTAGGTTACATTACCTCCGAACTGAAGATTTGCGGCATCCTCTTCGGGTAATACCTGTGAACATAGGCTTGTTAGATTGTGAACTGCAATATACACGTACGAAATGATCATTGAAGTTGAAATGCACATTGCGTCGTTTTCGGTGGCCTGGGACTGTGGATCCCGAGCTGCTTTGAAGTGGTACGTTTGCGGTATTAGACATCCCGGGACGTTATGGTTGGACTGTCCGGTGCACTGCACTCTGAGATGCTCTTCGTATAAAACAGTATTGCTGAGTGGCCGTGGAACAGTGGAAGGCGTGGATTTGATTTGATGCATTGGCTAATCTTTAATAAGCTATTTCTAACCAAGCTATGTCACCCATTGATTGACAGTATTAAAGCTGGCACCGGGTTGCTATCATAGAGAAATATAGTTACTTGGTTAAATGAAGTAGGCTATTTATATTCGGTGAGGATATAATCCAGATCCCCCTGTGCCTGGAAAGGCCCTGAGAATATAGAACCATGAGGTGCTCTAGTCGCTGTTTGTACCTCGTAACTCTCCTGCTACGCTGCTGCTTTCGTTCCTTCACCTTCACCATTCCTTACCCTCTTCGCGTGGAAACTGCCTTCTGTGCTTGACGAAGATATGGGCACCTCAAAGTGAGCATATATGGCCTCGTGCTGACTCATCCATTTTTAACGCGAGGGCGTACTCAGTGTCTTCAATTTCGGCGAGTCTCCTGCCAGACCATCACAACAATCCTCACTCCCCACAGCATCTCCAGCTACGTCGGAACAGACTCCTGCACCGTTGCGCACACTACCACAACACCTCCAAGCATCGATTCCCCAACCTCGCCTGGGGCATCCTCATTCATCTCCCATGGGGACACCGGGACAAATGCAATCTCGACCTAATCAAATGCACCCTCCCGACCACCCAGATGCCCAAGGCAATGTATTTGGATCGGTCATGGGTGTTGCTCCCGGTCAGGGTCCCACGATCGACAGTCAGGCAGGTGGAGCCGCGCATGTCAAGGTCTATGCCAGTGTATATTCTGGGGTACGTGGACAAAGCAACTGGACTTCCTGATCGCCATTCTTATCTGATCTCCATTGACCGCTATCGCATTGCAGATACCTGTGTTTGAGGCCATGATCAGAGGAATCTCTGTCATGAGAAGAACTGCTGACTCGTAAGTAGTCGATACCTGACATCACTGTCTTCAGAAGAAGATGATCCATTGACACCCTGCAAACAGCTGGGTCAATGCCACTCAAATTCTCAAGGTGGCAGGTGTACATAAATCAGCCCGCACAAAGATCCTAGAGAAAGAGGTGCTCCCTGGAACACATGAGAAAATTCAAGGAGGCTGTAAGTGGTCGGGGCATACTTTCTAACATATCTTGCCTGAGATAATGTCACTCATATCAGATCGCAGATGGGAAATATCAAGGAACGTGGGTGCCCTTTGAGCGTGGCCATGAGCTTGCAGAGCAATACGGTGTTGCCGACTATCTTGCACCGATTTTTGACTTTGTGCCGTCAGCTTCTGCGGTTGCAGCTCTCCCTGTCATTCGGACTGGCACCCCTGATCGCACAAGCCAAAGGAAAGGCCCAAGTGGCACAGCCAGTGTCAAGCATAGCAAAGCCTCAAACATCTACTCCCCCACTGCAATGGGTAACATCCAGAGTGTTCCTCATGAGGTCCTCCAAACACATCCTGTGACATCATTCCCGTTGCCCTCCCCTCGTCTGGGACAGGGCAACCACACAGAATCAGTGGCTGGAATACCTTTGCAACCGTCACCAATGGGGTACTCTGTGGAACAAAGAACATATCACTCCTTGTCTCAAGCACCAATTGATCATTCACAGATACCTCATGCTGTAGATGGTACAAACCTCGCCGTTTGTCTTCAAACACATAACGAGAACGGTTTCATCATGCCGTTTTCCAATGTCAATCAAAATGGCCGGGGGGCACCACAAAACAACACACCATATGTGTATGATGCTCATCCTGGGGAGGTACCTCATTTCAATCGTTCCGAAGTCAGTGGTGTCCTTGGGAGACAAGCCCAACAGTATGAGGCTCTTGCAAGCTCTGAAGGTGGTCGCAAACCATCTGCACCCACAGAAGACCTGCAAGAAACCGAAATAGACGGCAGCTCATCTGTCTCTGATGTGATGTCTGTTTCTGTGTCTCTTCCTGGCTCTATGCGACTCTCCCACAAGCCTGTCCGCCCAAAGCAGTATGCTTCTCAAGGGATAACAAAGGCCAAGCTTGTGTCACTGTTCTCAGTGGATGGCCATGTTGATGTGTCTTCTTCCTTAGGGCTTTTGTCCCGTGAATCAGCGGAATATGACATTGATATGGTCATTGACAATCAGGGCCACACAGCCCTTCACTGGGCATGTGCTCTTGCCAACTTATCTATTGCCCATCAGCTCATTGACCTGGGTGCTGATATTCATCGAGGAAATTATGCAGGAGAAACACCTCTGATCAGATCAGTTCTCACTTCCAATCATTCTGAGTCTGGAACATTCCCCCAGTTACTTCAATTATTATCCGCATCCATTTGCACACTTGATCATGCGTATAGGTCTATCCTGCACCACATAGGTCTTGTTGCAGGAGTCAAGGGCAGGGCCAGCTCAGCAAGGTCATACATGGCTGATGTGCTGGAGTGGGTGGCACGAGAGCAGCAGCAGGCTGCAACCCGATCCTTCTCCACAATCCCCAGTGATCATGTGCTTGGTGTTGAGCCTATGAACTTGAAGATTTTGGTTGACATACAGGATGTACATGGGGACACAGCACTGAATGTTGCTGCGAGGGTGGGCAACAAGGGCCTGGTGAATCTGCTACTAGATGCTGGCGCCGACAAAGCCAGGGCAAACCGGTTGGGTTTGAAACCTACTGACTTTGGGTTAGACATTGAAGTAAGTCAACTGAATTTTACTAGCACTTTACTTGTTGTACACTTACCATACCAATTGTCATTCCCAGGCTCTCAAGACAACTAGTGCAGAGGTCATTGTGTCTGACTTGAAATCAGATATGCCACACCCCGAGCGTAGGAGCCTTGATGTTCAACAAAGTGGGTGATTATCTTCCTCAATATTTGTCTTCTTCTAACAGTACTTACATTGCCTGAAGACATAGCTTCCATTTTGGAAACCATATCAGAGATATTTTCTCGAGAGATGCTTACTAAACAAACGAAATTGAATGCGACTGAAGCATCTGTGCGTCACGCAACCCGTGCCCTTGCTGAGAAAAGGCAGCATATGTACCAGGCACAAGAGAAATTGAACAAATTAGAGTTGTGTGAGCAACAGATACATAACACAGACCATGTTCTTGCCTCTGGTGTTCAGTTGGAGGAATTCACCGGCCGAACACAGACATCTCAGGAGAAGGCTGGTGGCCTGCTACCACCCCTGGCTTTCAGGCATATACCTGGCAAAGCTCTTGAGTTGCACTTCGATACAACTCCTGAGATGGATGGTGATGATGTTCAATTGCCAGACAGAACAACCAATGAAGGATTAGCCAAAATGAGGAGAGTTGCTTTGTGGGAGGACCGAATGGCCCTGGTTCTAGAGGACAAAATCAAAGTCATGGAGGGTGAAGGAGCAGAGAGATCTGTGCAGTACAGAAAGCTGGTTAGCCTCTGTACAAAAGTACCAGTCGACAAAGTTGATGGGGTATGTGGTTTTACTAGAGCACCGACTGAATATATATCCTTCCCGAAGCTGACAGAGACCAATTATTTGAAGATGCTAGATGGACTTATGACTGCCATTGAGAGTGATGGGCAGTCTATTGATCTCTCCCGCATTTCCACATTCATGGGCAGAATGAAAGAAGGAGGAGCTTGATGTTTCTTTACATACATATACCTGTCAGTCTGATATTCGCTTTTTTCATCTGACATGCATCAATGTAGTGGTACAGGTAACAGGCTTTTCATGATGGTGGCCATAATTTGGTAAGAATCTGCAAGGCTTGGCCTGCAGTGTTGATGTGCATATTTCCATCTGTTAGGAACTTATATCCAGGCCCAACAGTAAACAGCATAATCACCACCCACATTGCTTCACATATTTTTGTATTTAGACTGGACTATACATTGGGTGACTACAGAAGGGCCTGACACCTGGCAGAACACTGACAGAACAGCACCTGACAGCTTCCTTAATGATGTTCCAGCCTAACACCTCACCAGGGATCAGCGGATGGACAGTGCCCCTCCTGAAGGTAGCTTGCCAGCACCCAAAGGTGAAGCTCTTCCTGCTAACCCTCACCACCAGCATCAACAACAGCACCGCTCCTGGTTACGATATGCTGCTCGCATCTCGCCTCACCCCCCTCTCCAAGCCCAACGGGTCGCTGGGCCCATTGCTGTAGGCGACATCGTCTACATCCTCGTCACTAATGCACTCCTCGCTGCCAACTTCCAGTCCAACTTCCTTCTGGAGAACCAGTCTGGAGTAAGGTCACAGGGAGGTATGGAGTCGCTGCTGTGATACATGTACAGGGTTCTGGAGGACACAGCAACAGAGGACAGTGTGTTCCTGCACATCACATCCCTAAACACAACAAACAAACACCTCCAACAGTGTGAGCAGGGAGGAGATGGCAGCGTCGTTCAAGCCCTTCACAGCGACAATGTGGTAGGCAGCCAAGTGGATCTATGGATGATCTATGGATGATCTATGGATGATCTATGGAGGTGAGTCTGTGCTGGTCTGCGGTGAGCACCTCCTAACATCCTCACTGGGTGTTCACCAGGGGGACCCACTCGCCCCCCTGTTCTTCTCATCATCCTCCGCCGCACCCTCACCACCCTCTCCCAGTTCCTTGGCCCATCCACCCAGGTGACGCCTACCTCGACGACATTTACCTCTTCTCCTGTGACACCAACATCCTCCGTACAGCCACGGACCTCCTCACACCCCACTCCCACATGATACAACTTAACCCCGGGAAGTGTGAACAGTTCTGCACCACAAAAAGTGAGGGAGGGGGGAGATGAAGATGCTGGGGACGATTGTAGGGAGCCAAGAGAGTAGGGCAGTGTTCTCGGAGAGTATGATCAGGAAAGATACAGAGAAGCTGGGGAAACTGTAGGGCCTCCCCCACCTCCACACCCTGCCTGCTCCTGCACAGGTTTTGCATCCATCAGAATCGACGACACCTGCAGCGGAGACTGTGTATGGAGGACATCAGGGAGGTTTGGGAGGAGATGTATGAGAGGCTATGGGGAGAGGTGAAGAGAATGATAATGAGGCAGAGGGAGGACCAAACGGAGGAAGAATGAGTGAGTAAAATGCTGGCACCCCTGCCAGTGTGGGAGGGCAGCCTTGGCCTCCTCTCCTTCGCAGCAGTTGCACTGCTGCCCTGCTAGGCCACCAAGACCAGACCCTCCAGGACAGAGGTAATCTATGTGGCTTCAACACCTTCCCCCCCCCGATCCCCCAGCGCAAACATTGCGCAAGCTTCTGGGCCCCCCAGCTCAACACTCTCGTGAAGGGACTGGACGATATCCAACGCAAGCAGCTGACCGAAAACACTAGCATACTCAGTTGTGCTTGGCTGTCTACCATTCCTTTCTTCCCCTCCATCTGCCTCTCCAACGTCAACATCACCACCACCCTCCATAACCGCACCCTCATCAGATCCTCCCTCCCTGCATGCCTGTGCTGGGGCAGCATGGCACTCCTCGGCCATTATGAACTATGCAGCCAGCGCAACTCGTGGACCATCCACCGTCATGACACCATCACCCATGTCATCCACCAGCACCTCAAACAGGTCAACAGGGTGATCGTGACGTTGGAGCCGCATATGTGGCGGGGGAGGGGCCAGATGGACATGAGGGTCAGAGGATCTGGATTGCTCGAGCATAAGGGCTATGACCTCAAGGTCTACTCCCTGGGCCACCAGACTGGACACCAGACCACCACACCCCCAGACGAAGGCGAGAGCAAGATTGAACACATGGAGAGAAGAGTCCGAGATTGGCAGGACAAGGTGGACGAAAGGGTGATGAAGGAGGCACCGGTGGTAACTGGAGGGGGGTTCAGGCTGTTGGTGATGTTGACCAGAGGCATGATGAGCAGGGGCACGGAAAAGAAGTGGAAGAGCAGGAGAAAAGCAACACACATGGGTACGCATGAGGGGATGGAGAGAAGAATCAGCATAGAACTGGTTAAGGCGAGGGGGAGAAGGACACTGCTGTGAGGGATGGGGGAGAGGACACACATGAGAGCATGATGTTGTCGTGGCTATTCATGCATTATGGCTCATCATCTTGTCTTGGGTAGATTAGACTGACATGTAAGGGACCTGGAAGAGCTGGGACACATCCTGCACAGCTGGTGTCAAGGGAGCAGTAATTATTTCGAAATCAAGCAAATTGGCCCTGGGGCACATGGATGGAACAGAGTAAGGTAAGTGCTGTCTTTATGTGGTATGCGAGACGATACAATAGGGCACACCCAAAGTTCCACCGATGTTGGTGTCATGGGTGGACTTGGAAGTACAGACAGATATTTTTAGCAGAGGACAGCAAGGTGCAGATGAAACGTCTTCTGACTTTGACATTTCAACCACTGATGAGTTAGCACAAAATGAAGATGAATTTCAAACACAAATGCGTTTGATGTTTACCACTTGGCGCAACCTTACAGCAGTAGATCACACTGGTTTGTGTTGAAGCGCAGCAGGAAGCCTCTGATCCATCCAATCTCAGACATTCAATCTGCGCGTCCCTGTGTTGACTGGTTGTATCCGTGAGCTCGGCCTTCAAACCCAGTAGGCCTACGGATATCATGCTAACTAATGGGTGTGCTGGCTCTTGTGCTAGATCTGCCGCAGCTCAGTTCAGTTCGGCTCCGGCTCTGTCACCATTTGGGTTGAGCTTGCTTTCTGAAGCTGTCCACTTTTGTTTGAGCTGACAGTGGTTAAGCTAACAAATGGCCGGCTCCAGAACGGTCTGGCTAGGAACAGCTCTGGCCCCAGCACCTTTGAAGCCGAGCTCTGACAGGCCTAGTCTGGAGTACTTCGGCTCTGGAAGGTCACATGAGCTGGAGATAGGATAGTGCAAAGAGGGTATGTGCACTCTGAGCTTAGAACATGGGTGGGTAAATGACGAATCATTGTTGATGATGAGTCACTGAGTAAACAATGGAAACAATGGATCACTGATCTTCTTGGGGCTAAGTCAAGGTCAGGGGTCGACGTCTCCTCCATATGTACCTGACAGCCCCCTTATGAGGGGGTGGTCAGTGGTCAATCTATCCCTGGCTCACACACGCAGTCCTGAATGGGTTTAGTCCTGATGTAGAAGCTATGAGTGATGGTCAGTCTGTTCAGTGTGGTCTAAGAGTAAGAGGATTGATATGGAAGTGATTGTTAGGAGCGTGAGAGTGTCGTAAAGATGTGTTGTCTTGGGACAGAATATATCTATCCCCTCACCTTATATATACACAAGAGACTCCCTACAATGACTCTTGTCCCCACCATCATCTACATACTCGTCATCATCCTCGGCATCATGCTCGTCCCTACTCTATCTACCCTAGTCTATAGAGGCTGTCCTGCGGCTGACTGCTCATGCTCGTGCTCGTCCTGTCTCGTCTGCTCATCCTCATCCTCATCCCCTCTTACCCTGGCCTGTTACACCCTCCCCCCCCCAATGTCTTGTGTTATCTATCATGGCACTGCCCTTACATTGCATATTACAATATATATTATGGCACTGTGAACTTCTGATGAAGTCTGGTGAAGTGAGTTCTGGTGAAGTCTGATGAACTTCTTTTAAACTGCTCAAATCACCTATCGACAGGCTTGTCATCATGGCTCATGGCCTATCAAGGCATTAAGTCTCAGGGCACCATGACACCTGCTGGCAGGTGAACAGTCACATTTACACTTTATACTCTATGAGTGGAGTAATGTCATGTTGGTGGATGTTGCCAGTCAATTCTCAGTCTGGGCACCAGAGTGGTTTGGCTATGAAACTGGGTACCACCCCAGAGGAATAAGGCAAACTTCAGTGGCCATAATATTCATAATCCAAATTGATCAATCATTTCTGTCAACAACAACACGAGCACCAACAAGAAGTTGGCCGTCATGGCATACTTGCACTAAGAGTCTTTTCTCTCCTTCTGTTGTGTGTAATGACCACCCCTTCATCTGATGGCTCATTCTGATCCTGGATAATCCTCTTGTGTTCACCCAGTAAATTATGCTTAAGTTGTTGATGCACCTTCAAACTTGCTTTGGGGTTGTGATCCAGTCTTGTAAGGGACTGTTTAGGCCTGAATCCCCCAGCAGTCATGCGTGCCATTGGACTATGTGTCTGCCCAGCCCCTGGTGCTGCTGGAACACGTGGGCCAGGATTTGGTGCAGTGGTTTTGGGCCAGACCTCGCTAATAAAATTAGACACAGGGGAGTTTCGGTGTTCAGGCTCTGTCATCCCCCGTATAGGTATGGTAGATGTTTCTTTCGCTGTCCTTGGGTGACTGGACAAGGGTATATTCCTGGGTTGGTGATGGTGATGATTATGGTGGTGGTACCTGTGGTTTCTGATGCTTGAACCTAAAGAGAGCGGAGAGCTTGGCTCAAATGATGAATGGTCTGAGATCGAAGCCATGCTGGGCAGTGGAAGATCTTGCAACTCCAGAGATGGGTTGCTACTGTCAAAAGTTCGTGAACGATGGCGGCACCAACAGGTCAAAAAAAGTATGCGTTTTTGACGCCTGTTGGGTGAGAACATATTGATGAGCCTGGAACTTGCGCAGTTCGATTAAATCAACAGTCAGACTGGCACTCACTTGCTGTAGAAAAAATAATTTGCACTCCACAGTAGACCATCACCTTGTCTCTCCCAGCTGTTTCCCCATGCAGTATCATGTACCCCTACAGATTGACGAGGCAATGTCTGTTCAAATTCACTTGGGCGAACATGCAGTGTCCGGGGCTGTGGAGAAGACCTCTGGTTTGAGCTTGGTGCTTCCTCCATTTCTATATCCATAGACTCTAGGTCCATGCCAATCTCCCCCCAGTCCCCATTACCATCCACATATCCTTCTTGGGACACATCCATTTTTGTTCCAGTGGCTGGTACGTCATTGTCTGAATACAGGCTTCCCTCTTCCTTACACACAACAGGTTCCTCTAAATGAGGGTCATACTCAGGCTCAGGGAACCATGAATACACTTCACAGTCATCTAGTGATATGATGTCATTCAGCACCCGGTACAATTCTGGCTTGGGAGTTGCAACTCTTTGTGGTGAACTTCCAGGCACCCACAGCCCAGTAACAGGTGGTGAATTGGTGAACAAATGTGAGAGTCGGGGTGAGGATGAGTGACTGAGGGAATAGGACTGGGGAGAATGTGACGCCTGCCCAAATCCAGAGACAGTTGTTGTCAGTGGTCTACAACAAGTTGAACAGTAAAGGAAGTTAGCGATATGATGCGGGAGCGCTGTGCGTGCATATGGACCAACACAAGTTGCGATGTAGGCAGGCTACAGAACAGAAGATGATTGAAATCCTGCTTACAAATGGCCACCAGCACCAGACAATGCAGGTAAACTTCCATGAATGATTGTCAACACATGTGCAGCAGACGTTTCTCGTGTAAAGTGGTCCGGCCGGAGCGACGAGAAATCATGATCAGGAAAAGCAGAGTTCAGAGTAGAGACGAGCAAAAAATGCGCCTTCCTATATGACGACAAAGCTCAACAACTTGTCCAGCGCTTTCGATCGCCTTCTGGGCGGTTATTGGTGTAGAATAACTTACCTCGACTCTCGTTCATCCAGCCTTCCGAAACAGGACGACAGTCCAGCCTCTCGCATTTCAGGCGAGAAACTCATTCTTCATCCAACATCGTCAGATGTCACAACTACAAAGTTGCGGTTGTGGATATAATACTCACTCTTCCATGCCCTCTTGCTCACTCATATAGGCCGCCTCTCGTTCTTTGAAAGCGCGCTTCTCCTTTCCGACCGGTTTCACACTGTACGCTTCGAAGCGGACATCGACTCGAAAGTCCGCCGTGGGATCCGAAGATAGTGAGGACGAGAGTTCGTTGAGGAGGGGGTAATCCAAATACTTCATTATGCCAACGAGCACAGGAATCTGCTCCAGTAGGTTGCAGCTTGAGACGCCAAGGCACGATTTGTGCGAGACGACCGAACGACGATCCTGACCTCCTGCGAGACTGCCTTCAGCTTTTGAGGAGGGCGAGAAAGTGTTGGGCTGACACTCACTCCAGAGATTATACAGCGGAGGGGTTGGACTGATTTCGGTCGAGAACGTCGATGAGGTGGATATGGATAAGGGACAGGGTTCTGGAGGGTCAGGATGACGCGAAGAGAACGAAGGGAGGTAATCAGAGCTCGCAGGCCCTCAGATAAGGCGCGAGGGCGTGTGTTGGCCTATGTAGATGCAGTGAATGTCGTCAAGTATCAAGATAGGCGATGACAGGATGCGCAGAAGGCGCGAAGTAAGAGGTTTGTTTGTATTGGGGAAGCGGATGCACTGTATGTGCGAGTGTAGTGACAAAGAACAGAACCAGCAGGTCAAATGATTTGATGCATTGGCAGCTAACAGGACGAATGGGACAAACAATCAGTAATAATGAAAGAATAAAATATGATAGAGCCCTTGCACATAATGGTAATACTGGTGCTACCCCAATAAATACATATAACGACGACATGATACAAAACTTGATTTTAGTTAAGGGCACCGACAAGTTGACCACAGGACGTCTTTTGTCTACACATCGCCAGGTAAGCACTGACAAACTACACGTTTGTACAGCATACTGCATCGTGACTGGTGGCCTGTTTTCCATCTATCTCCCCTCGACCTCTAATCACGCGTACCCTGTCAAGCGACTTATCGGCTGGCGATTAAATCCGGAAGCCATGGACCTTGATGATCTCAGTGCGTGTGAATTACCTTTGCTTGCCTCTTAACTACCGCCGCCTTGCCTACCTTTCCTTTCCTCTCCACCCTAGGACGCTACTGACAACATCTGTTTACAGTATCCGACAATGGCTATCACCTTGGAGGCTCAGAGGATGAGCGCGAGAGGACACAGAATGCGGCACTTGTCGAAGAGTTGGAGCGCAAGAGGCGGCTTCGTAAAATGGCGGTGCCTACAGACGATACCAAAGTCCGGCAACGGCTTAGAGCGTACGGCGAGCCGATCACGTTGTTTGGAGAGGGTGTAAGCAATGTCACGAATCACTGGGCTGTACAATCCGCCGCTGATTCCAATACTGTTGATATACCTGCATACTAGCCTGGTGACAGAAGAGATCGACTGAAATTCGTCCAAGAGCAGATCGAACAGGCTAGAGGATATTCTAGTACAGCAGCATATGGGGCTTCTGACTCCTCTAGCGAGGAAGAAGACGAGGTAGGCGCACTCGAGCTGCATCTGTCACTGGGTCTCACAAAGAGTGCTTGTCTTAGGTCGAGTTCTACACTGAGGGACCCGAGACGCTTCTCAAAGCACGTCTAGAGATTGCACGATACTCTTTGCCTCGGTCAGTCGACGGGGTATGGGGCCACTAGCCAGTCACTGACCTCTGCTCTAGAGCAAAAAGCCGGATCGCAAAGCAGAAATCGGAGGTCGCCCGGCCCCTTGGAGGAACTGTCAGTCTCCGAAAGGAGCTGTTTGGCAATCTTCAAGTGAGAGCCAAACTTGACACGTGTTACCCTCTCTGAATGACGTCGCTGACTCTTTTGTTGAGGCATTCTCTAATCTGGGTTCTCAATTCGGTGACGATCGGCCTCTGTCAACTATCAGATTTTCTCCCAATTCCAAACTCGTCCTCACCACTGCATGGACTGGCAACGTTAAATTGTGGAATTTGCCAAACCTTGGATTAGGAAGCACAAAGAGGGGCCACTCTGAGAAAATAGGGGGGGCAGCGTGGCACCCTCAAGCGACATTGAACCTGAGTGAAGAGGGTGTCAATTTCGTGACAGGCGGAGGAGAGGGCACGATCAAATTGTGGTCCCTTACAGGGTGAGTGGCTGGAAAAAGAATTCGCCTTGACGGTGTCAGATTACATTTAAGCTTAAGCTGATAAACAGCAGAGACCGACCACTTGCCACTCTATCGGGCCACCAAAACCGCGTTGGAAGACTGGCCTTCCATCCAAGTGGCTTGTATATCGGCTCTGCTGGCTTCGATGGCACATGGCGTCTGTGGGATGCTGCAGCGTGTACGGAACTTCTGGTTCAAGAAGGTCATAGTAGAGAAGTATACGCCCTGGCGTTCCAAGATGACGGTGCGCTGGCTGCTTCCGGGTGAGCACAAGTCCCAAACACTCAATCATACCACGTTCTTCGCGCTGCTGATGTCCTTTCTTAGAGGGTTTGATGCTGTCGGTCGCATATGGGACTTGAGGACAGGGCGTACCACTATGGTGCTGGACGGGCATGCCAAAGAGATATTGGCAATTGATTTTGCGCCCAATGGGTAAGTCTTCACTTGTCTGTATAAAAGTGACTATTGCTTCAGCTAATGCCTGTGCCCACCACTAGGTACCAAGTCGCCACTGGATCAGGGGATGACACAGTACGAATCTGGGATCTGCGTGCCCTGAAAACTCAGCATATTATCCCTGCACACAAGTCGTCGGTCTCTGATCTTCGTTTTTTCCGTGCCTCTCCTGAATTTAATTTCGATCTCAACGTCACCGGTGGTGAGCCTGAGGAAGTCCGAGACATTGATTCTCATCATGACACTCCAAACACCATTCCAGTGTCACAATCCAGTCGCTCTGGCATGTACATGGTCACTGCTGGCTTTGACTGTAATGTACGCATCTGGTCAGCAGATGAATGGACCATGGTCAAATCCATGGCCACAGATGCAGGCAAAGTAATGTCAGTGGATGTGTCAGGTGATGGGCAATATATTGCAAGTGCCAGTTATAGCCGGTCTTTTCATCTGTTTGGCCAAGATAATTAGATGCAGGGTTTGTACCATGTGTACTGGCATGTACAATATGCCACATATGCATGGCCCAGATTGGGGATAACCAACCATGTCGATAGGCTGGCTAGACTACTCAAGCCTATCAGGTCGCTCAGGTTGCTGGTGTCTTGACTGGTGGGAGCAGGGGGGGGGGGGGGGGGGTGAGGGAGAGCACAGAGAGAAAATCCAGAGTGGGATATGCAGGAAGAAGGCTATGCCTATGGAAATGTATGAGAGCCCAGGGAGAAGAGTGCATGGAACTTGTGAAATCGAGGGGACGAACAATGCTGCTGCGAGGGGGTTGAAGGAGAGGGGAGAGGGGAAAGAGGCTGAACATGTATGGGGGCATTTGTGAGGGGACGGACGGGGGTAAGCCTATCCGGACCTCACACACTATAGTCTAGTCCAGATACTCAGACTGGTGTCACAGCCAGCCTTGGATTCCAGGGTGGATGGTCGAGTGTTGTAGGTTGGAGACAAGTAAGAGGAGGTTAGAAGCTTGTTTTGGGATAGACTCTGTCTATCCCCTCGTCTTATATACACAAGAATCTATCTCTACGACGACTCTCGTCCCCGTTGTCGTCCCCATGCCCGTCCCCATGTGAGTCCCTGTGCCCCTGTCTGTCCCTACTGTTCCCCTTGTCATCGTGCCCGTCCCCATGCCCGCCTCGGTCTCGTCCCTATTGTTCTCCTGCTTGTCCCCGTGCCCTATCTCCGGAGGCTGTCCTGCAGCCGACCGTCTTTGTGCCCGTCCTTGTGGCCTCGTTCCGTCACAGCATTGTTGAGTGCCTTAGGTCTGTCTTTACACAGTTTAGTTTATGGTTTATATTCGATGTATACAGATGTGCATCTCTAATCTTCAATCCCTTGATAGTCTGACACACATTATCATATGTAGTCTGTGTACTGCAACCGGTGAACGGCACCATTGTTTATGACTGCTGATGTGTACTGCATAGGGCTATACTGCACAATGAGGGCCAGTGTGTACTTTAACAGGTTAACTTTCCAGGGCTGGTACGCATAACATAACAATATTAGACAATAATGACCTCACCTGAGGGATATATAAGGTGGACATCTGATAGCTTCTTCAAGCCTCAACAACAGATTCATAAGCTACTACAAGTGGATAACTCCCAGAAATTCCCAATACCCCTTGCTGTGAATTGGAAGCAACGGCACACTATACAGGATCATCATCAGCCTGTCTCTTTGTCCCAGCCATTGCGCCTGCGCGGCCACTCTCTCCTGCATCATATCTGTTGTTTGTTAGACTCGAATTTTCCCTTGCATTTCGGCCACAACACCAATGCTATGGCCTAATACAGGGTCAACTACTGCTATGTTGGCCGGTACTGTATACATATCAGACATGTGTGTAGCCAAGCTAGGAAGGACTGTGAGGGCAAATATATTAACAGGTAGCTGCACTACCTATCTTTAGATAGTTCTTTGGGGTATGGGGTGCCCATGTCACACAGCTATGGCCACTAGACCTTACTGGCTGATTCAGCAGCTTCCATCCCAATTGTCACACATGGCTGGGACCTCCGGTGAAAGAACTTGAGCTGCTGTGGACAAGGTGTAATTCAGGGCCCGAGGTGGTAGCTGAGCTACTACCGGAGGCTGCTGTGAGTGTGAAGAAAACAACAGTATTGGATCAGCAGGTATCTAGATCTATAGACAGGCTTACACTGTTTATACCTGGGTGACCTCAAGACTGCTGACCAACCATTCCCATGAACACCATGCCTAGGATTACCTCTCCATCTCCTGGAGGGTGTGGTGGCTTCTCTTCTCTCTGTTGTCCGTGTATTTCCGTGTCTGTTGAGGGTGATGTGTGTTACTGGTCAGGGCGAGAGGGGACGATGACAATGACAAGCACGAGCATGAGCAGTTGGTCACAGGACGGCCTCCATAGATTAGGGTATAGATAGAGTGGGGATGTGCACAATGCCGAGGACAATTTCGAGTACATAGACGACAAGGATGGAGATATAGGGTTCACTGCATGGGCACAGTGCAAGAGGAATGGGTGAGGAGATGAAGAGGTAAGAGGTGAAAATGAGGTTGCGGGTGGTAACACTGGGGTGCAGCAAGATGATGGATGACATGGATAGGTGTCAGGTTGGAGTCTCTGAAGACCTAACATAAACTTCAGAGAGCAGGGGCCCTAGCCTGACGATATGTCATGTGGCCATTGGCACGTGACACGGAGCAATACGAAGTTGAGTGTGGAACAACACTAGTTGAGCTTGGAGCAACACCAGGTCAAGTGACACTGTACAAGTGCCATCAGTCAGGGACTGCAGTGGCTTTGGAGCCCACTTGTTGCTTGAAAGCTAGATATTTATGCCTGTAGGTGTGATCTCGCCATTGCAAAAATAGCAGCCAGGCCTTGTGACATCTGTCTCTCCAGGTGCCACACCAAAGCACATGGCAAGGAAAGAGTCAACCCCAAGTGCAACATTGAAAACAATCATCCCCATCAGCAGCACCTAATAATATGGGCAGCCCCATATATCTTCATGATTCTTGGATATGTGTGAATATATGTGAGAAGAAAAATGTCTTTTTGAGAACAAACCAGCAGACATAGTTGAGTGTCTCCTTGTCTTACTGAGATACGAGTTGTCCAGGCACTGAAGTGGATAGTGTATGAGAGTTGATTTTCTATACACTCATGGTGTTGTATGCTGGGTGATGAGTTTGTTCTGTGCCCCCCTCCCTCCTTCCTCCATTCGCCCCTCACTAGCAACACCAAGGATTTTTGTTTTGCTGTTTGTAACACAACTGGGTCGGGGAGAAATACACTTGTTATTGATGTACATATTGGATAGCAAAGTAGTTGATTTGATTGGGTACATTGGCTGATAGGTGCACCACCACTTAGTTTGATGCTTCAATAAGTTATATCCTACCCCCCATACCTAACTTCAATCCTTTATTTTCAGTTCTATGTCATGTAGATCTATATAACCTTTTAATACGCTTGCATTAGATAAGAGCTATGCAAACCCCTGAACCCCTCCCTATCCTTTATTTTGGAAATCTTTCAGTCAGCCTTGTGGCTTTACTGCAATCTCTCAGGTTCGCATCTGCCCCCATTTTCCTTCGGAATTTGTTGTGTTTGTTTATATTCTTTGCTACTGAATATTCCCCATATTCTGCTTGTTGTCAAACAAGATCCTTTGTATGCTGTGTTGTATGCTCATTGGTGTTCTTTTGAATTTAATTGTATATTGAGTTGTCGGATGGCTGTCCTGATCAGTGACTGACTAGCTTTGGCTCCATACTAAGATTCATTGTCAGTGAACATGGGTCCTGTGAAGTCTTTTCCGTCTTCATATTCAGTGGATATTTCAGGCTTTCATTTATTTACCATAATCTTGTCTTTTGTTTGTTGTATAATGTCCTGTGCTTCCATGTATGTGACAAAAATGTATTGTCCGTTAATATGGCTTTGTGAGCAGCATTGTGGGCATGGCTGGGAAGCGATGTCTTGAAAGTGTCTTTCCGATTTCCCATGTAAGTCATAGCTGTCTGTGGTGAGTGCTGTGTAGCCTGACAAAGCTTCTTGCGAATATGTATGGGCTGTCATATTTTTGTTGTTTTTTGTTGCAGGTGCTGGACCCCAGCAGTTATTGCTTCTATATTTGTAAATGTTTGTAGTCCAGTTTCTATGTGCACATTCCATCCAGTTTCTATGTGCGCATTCCATAGCACCAGATGGCTTTGAGTGTGTAGTCATGTAAGTTGCCTGTTTGCTGTTTGTTGTATATGTAGTGCGTGTCCAGTATGTGTGTGTTGATGGTGTAAGTTGTGATGTTTGGGTTGCTTGTCTTGCCAAAGTGTCTGCCTGCGCATTTATTCATGCAGTGACTGAGTTATCATTTGTATGTGCCTGTTGGTAGATAATCTGTATATAAATGCCACCTTGTAAGGTGTCTGAGGTGTCTGAATGTACGGTCTGGCTTGCATGTCTGGTGGTTGGTACCATTGCGTCTGTCCGCATGATTTTGTTTTGAGGGTGATAAGGTTAATGTGATCTGTGTGTATGAAGGATTTGGGTGGGGCTCTAGAGAACATCACTCGCCATTGCATATGGCTAAGAAGAGTCTGCTAGTATGGCTGAAATGAGGCCATACTAGCAGATATGCTGAAATGAGGCCATGCCTGCTCTTTCAGCTCAACAAATGGTTCCAAACTGTAGGGGTTTTCTGCTTGTGAGTATGGCAAATCCTACTGCTGCCCAGCCCATGTCTTTTGTGATTTTCAAGTTGACTTCGGGGTTGCCCATGCATTCCGTTAGTTGCTCACATGATGTGGTCCTCTCATGTGCATGTGGAGTTTTCGAATTGTTGTTTGGGTCATGCCATATTTGTCCGGTTCGCTTTCTCTATAGGTGGGGCTATGTGGGTTGATTTCGCTGAGGAGGGTGTGTTCATTGAGTGGTGATACTTGTTTGGGTGTGTTTGGCCAGTTTCATCCTGTGGAGGTGGTGTCTGACGCAGTATTGGTCAGTTGGGATTGCAGATGATTTGACGCCTATGGCGAACTTTCTACGGTTGGCATTGCCCAATTGAGACGTCATGTCAGGCGGGTGTGTTGGAGCATGCGATTGTGGTGGTCCAGTATGCGGTTCTGGAAGCCGATGACCACCTTTGCGTTTATGGTTTCGGTTGATGACAGGCCTAGTCCCCGTTGGTTGATCAGACCTGTCCATTTGTCAGAGCCCACTTTGAACACCAAGCCATAGTACATGCTAGGTTTGAGGGCAAGAGCTTGGTCAAGGGTTCATGCGCTGGTGGAGGATGTGGGGCTCAGTGCTATGTGGGCGGTGAACTTAGGAGTAAGTTTTTGTCTCTATGATTTTCAAGAGCCCGGTAACAGGTGGCTTTCGGCCAGGGGATGGGAGGAGAATGGAATACATGAATCGTTCCAGTTGCGTACCTGGTGTGTGTGTGTCGTTCATCTGGGTTCATAAGCAGGTGAGTCCCGTTGTGATGGGAGGTGATGTGCGTGTCCTTGTGAGTGGTGGAAGTGCCAACATCCATGGCCGATAGTGGGACTGCCACCATGAGCGAGGGGGGGGGGGCAGATTCGTGTATTTACGACGATATACAAACTGTCCGGTGTAAAGACACATATGGGATACCACAAGTCTCCATAGCATGTATACAACACCGCAATGCCAACCTTACGTCGAACAACTAACTATACACAGTGCATATATAGCGTCTAAACAGATGGCACAAATTTGAAACAAAGCGTACCGGAAATAACACTCAAAACGGCATTATCGTGTACTGGCGATGTCAGATAGTGGTAGCTCACCCATTAGCCAAACCATCAAATCAAATCACATACCTTGTTTCGCAGATTCATCACAGCATATACATCATTCCCTGTCCTCATCTCCCTCCTTTCAGCCACCAGAGTCCTACCTCTAACCTGCCCATTACCCGACGCATCTTCAGAGCGAGCACTATCGCCGTTCGGTAACCGAAGGCCATATACCAGCCCGCGTATCAAACGATGGCCTTCTATAGCACATCTCTAACACCTTCACGCCCTGCTCCTACACCCCCCGGTAAAAACACTGGACGTCCTGGACAGAAGGCAACACCTTCCGGGACCGCATCATCCATGCCCCGGTCCAATTTCTCGTCTACTTCATACGCCTCATCTTTCCCTGTCCTAATGCCTGCGGAGGCCTCAGGTCTTTCTCAGACAAACAGTGTCAGGAATATGACAGTGAGGATGGGGCCAGCTAGCGTTAAAGAAGAAGGGCTTAGGGCGTTCATGTGGAGCAAGAGGTGGCTCGTACTTGGTGGTACGGAGCTGAGTCTTTTCAAGAACGAAGTAAGTGGGTTGTCTTTGCCTATTCACCTTGGCACTCTTTGGGCGTCACCTATTTGTTTTCATCCGTTCTGCGAGTGACATGGAGCTAAGTCGCGCTTCACCCTGCCAGCAATCTCAGTCGCCCATCTACTCGCTTCCTCTGCGCGATGTTCAAGATGTCCAACGAGTTGATTTGAAGCCTTACTGCATCGAGATCGAAACGGGCGAGAAACTTGTGTATTTGACTTTCCGCTCTGATGATGAGGTCTATGGGTGGATGGAGGATATATACAGCCGGTCACCTAGGCTTGGCGTGTCACAGCCGACCAACTTTGTGCACCAAGTGCACGTGGGGTTCGATCCGAAGTCTGGAGGATTCACTGTGAGTGCACATGTATTAGCAGCTGCTCTCCAGCTAGTTGACAATGGTTGTCAAATCATCTTACAAATCAACTTAGGGACTACCACCTCAATGGTCCAAGTTACTCACTTCATCTGCGATCACGAAAGAAGAGGCTGCTCGCAATCCAGAAGCTGTACTCGATGTACTCCAATTCTACACGCAACAACAGGCTGGGCAGGGGGCGAGCGAGTATCGACGCTCTCTGTTGCCAGCTGCCCCTAGTCAAACCCGGACTGTAGCTGCAGCAGCTACAGCAGCTACCCGATTCGAGGGTACGGGTCTCGGAGGAGATCGACATCAACTCCAGAGTCGTATACATGATACGGGACTAGTGGCCGAAGTGCAGCCTATAGTGGCCATGAGACAGCCTCCTCAACCACCTGCTCGCCAGCCTAACGTACCGATAAAGGTAAGCCCCATATGGCAGTCTGCTATTGGGGTTAGCTAACGCTGCACTGTTAGGCAGCCCGCAACACGAGTACGGAAAAGCAAGCGGTCCCTTCATTGGCCAAATCTGTTCTCCACTCTGTGCATGCTCAGCGCCCTTCGGAGCCGGACAATAAAGAGATCGTACCCGTAGATTCTTCTTCACAGCGAGTCCCTGCTCGTACTGAAAGACGTATCAGTACAATGAGCGAGGCACAAATCATGGAAAAATTGCGATCTGTTGTAAGCAAAGAGGATCCCAGCATGCTCTACTCCAAAATCAAAAAAGTGGGCCAAGGGTATGTAACTTCTTGTGCTTGGTCCAGTTTGATTGTTGGCTGAACAACTCTACAGGGCATCAGGAATGGTGTTTGTAGCTAAGACACTTGCTACCGACAAGAAAGTAGCGATCAAGCAAATGGATCTAGCCCAGCAACCCAGGAAGGAACTCATTGTCAACGAAATCATCGTGATGAAGGAGTCACAACATCCTAATGTCGTCAACTTTCTGGATGCGTTCCTCGTGCGTAGCTCTGAACTTTGGGTTGTCATGGAGTACATGGAGGGTGGGGCCCTCACAGATGTTATCGAGAACAACAAATTATCTGAGGGGCAGATAGCAGCAATCTGCTTGGAGGTCAGTGCTGGTCTCAAGTTTTGTGGGCCAGTACAGGTATTATGCTAAATCAAATTCATTGCCAGACCTGTCGTGGCCTGCAGCATCTACATTCACGATCAATAATTCATCGTGACATCAAGTCAGACAACTTGCTGATGAATGCATACGGAGAAGTCAAAATCAGTAAGCTTCATCGCAGACTAAGCTTCGTCATAGACATGAACCTGGTGGGTAACAAAACTAATGATTTAATTCCTGCAGCGGATTTTGGGTTCTGTGCAAAACTGACTGATCAAAAGTCAAAACGAGCAACCATGGTTGGTACCCCTTATTGGATGGCACCAGAAGTAGTAAAACAGAAAGAGTATGGGGCGAAGGTGGACATATGGTCTTTGGGCATCATGGCTATCGAAATGATAGAGAATGAGCCCCCGTACCTGGATGAGGAGCCACTGAAGGCTCTATATCTCATTGCCACAAATGGGACTCCTACTTTGAAGGCCCCGGAGAGACTCAGCCAGGATCTGAAGCATTTCTTGAGTGTGTGCCTCTGTGTGGATGTATCCTTCAGAGCAACCTCAACGGAACTGTTGAAAGTGAGGAGACACCTGGCAAATGATCCTGAGAGTATATGCTAATCAATAAAACACCTGTATCTGAAGCACGAGTTCTTGCAAAATGCGTGCGCTTTGCGTGAACTGGCTCCTTTATTGAGATTCAAACAGAGCTCAGTGAGTGCTATGCCAACCAAGATTTATGTGTAGTGATCTGACTTCTGCTCTCTGTGTTTTGACCACATCATAGCAGTTATGATGTGGTGTGAACTGGTAACCAGTTGATATACTACTCTCCTACGGATATTCTCATAGGAGTAGGCACACCTTATTCTTTACGATGGGGGCATTGTTATATTGGTAATTGTTGCGGGATTTCCCGCCTTTTGCTGGTGACCGACGCAGATTGATTGTGTAACAGACTACCATTCTACATTATATACCTCTGCCTATTATGTAAAAATATTGTGGTGAAATAATATTGGTGTGTATGAAACTGGAAGCTGGTTGTCCTATTGTAGGAGAAGTCGATCTTCGACTCTTAAACAATCCGGCGACTGTCTTCATTAATGAGGCAATATTGAACTTCGTGGTTGAACGTCAGGTTCTAACGATGCATTTCGCTGGGTCACATGTCTATGCATGAATGGTGAGGCCCCATTGTCTGCCGGCAGTCATCATGTAGCCAGATTTGAACTGTCGGGCATTTAAACTCATCGTCGGTTCAAAGGGCATCGACGCACAAACGAAAGGACCAGATAAAACGGGTATGGAAGTTATCCCTGTTCATCTATCCCTGGTGCGCGACGATGGGTTATTACGATAGAAGGTGATGCCAGTGAATTTACATGTGAGACTGGGCGGGGGCTGGGAGAGGGGAAAAATGAAGTGGGGGAGCATGGCGTTGTCGAATAGCTTAATTAATATATTAACATACATTAATAAACCAACCACTTTTTACTATCATAAATACACGAACACTATTAAAACTATCTCTATCTTCACATCACCCTCTCCTGCCATCTCGCCACCCGCTATAGCATAAGCCCAGCTGATCCAGCTCGACATCAGCGGGAATGTGTTTACTGCGTTCATCCATGCGTCTCCCGCGAACATTGCCTGGATACTCGTCGGGGCTGTCACTGGCTGCTTCTTGCCCACGACGGTTCCTCGTCACCCACAGCAGTTCTGCCCATGCCAGCGTCTCCAATCATGGAAGGCAGGAGGACCCTGGGGACTTTGGCGGTCAATATGTCGCCAGTGGGACTCAAAGTGGCCAAGGTGCGCTCCGGAGGTGTGAACATCTTTTTCCAACATGTGGTGCTCACCAAGCTAGCGTGTTATAGAGCTGTTCGGCTTCAAGCTCAGCCCGGTTGCTACTAAAAGCGGTGGAAACTCCAAGTCCGAGGGGCGGCCCATTTATCTCGATATGCAGGCTACGACTCCCATGGACCCTCGCGTCCTGGATAAGATGCTCCCGTTTTTCACTGAGCAGTTTGGGAATCCTCACTCCAGGACCCATGCGTATGGGTGGGAAGCAGAAAGCGCTGTTGATCAAGCCAGGAATGAGGTCGCTGCTCTCATCGGCGCTCAATCCAAGGACATTGTTTTCACAAGCGGGGCGACAGAGAGCAACAACATGTTGATAAAGGGGATTGCCAAATTTCATCAAGCCAAAAGAAGGCATATCATCACAACTCAAACGGTTAGTCTTGCCTGGGGCTTTTTGTCGTCACGCACGACGTTCACCGCTAATATATATGCACAGGAGCACAAGTGTGTTTTGGATTCCTGTCGTTGGCTGTCTACACAGGGGTTCGATATCACGTACCTTCCAGTTCTTCCCAATGGTCTTGTCTCGTTGCAGGATTTGCAAACAGCACTTCGCCCGGACACATCTCTCGTCTCTATTATGGCAGTCAACAACGAAATTGGTGTCATCCAGCCCTTGGCAGATATCGCATCTGTCCTCAAATCTTGGTCCTCGGAGCACAAGGTGAACAAGCCCATTTTCCATACCGATGCTGCTCAGGCGGTGGGAAAAATTAGTCTCGATGTTGAGGCTATGGGTATCGACGCTATGTCTATATCTGGTCACAAGATATATGGCCCCAAAGGAGTAGGCGCTGCCTATGTTCGTAGACGACCCCGTGTCAGGTTAGAGCCTCTCTTCCATGGGGGTGGTCAAGAGCGTGGACTGCGAAGTGGCACTGTTCCTGCCCCACTTGTTGTGGGACTTGGAGAAGCGTGCCGAATCGCCAAAATGGAGATGTACAACGATCACCGCAGGGTGACTGAACTCTCAGAGCGTTTGATTGAGGGCATCACCAAGGAAATTGATCATATTATCAGAAATGGTGATCCCAGGGGGTATCCTGGCTGTATCAACCTCAGCTTTGCGTATGTTGAAGGGGAGTCTCTCCTAATGGCTCTTAAGGTGCGTCCCCTTGCCATTTGAATTGATGTTGCTTTTTCATGACAAACGACTTTTACATCACAGGATATTGCTTTGTCATCTGGCTCTGCCTGTACTTCGGCATCCCTTGAGCCGTCATATGTGCTACGCGCACTTGGTGCTGCTGAAGATATGGCTCATTCATCTCTGCGCTTTGGGATTGGCCGCTTCACCACTGAAGAGGAGATCGACCTTGTGGTGGATAGGATTGTCAAGGTGGTCAATAAGTTGAGGGACATGAGTCCTCTTTGGGAGATGGTTCAAGAGGGGATTGACATCAGCAAGATAGAGTGGAGCCAGTAAGTCATAATATTCCAAATATCTCACGTCTATGATCGTAGCTGACAACAAACAGACATTGAAGCAGTGAAGGGAGAATAGCCCCTTGCTGGGTGGGCCGCACTTGATATGGGACTATACTGCACCACATTCTACATGAGAATTGCGCTCTATGAAAAGTTCCTTCGACCCATGTGGCTGAGGTGTATAATGGCGCTTGAATAAATAAGAGATGAGGAGGTCTGTGCTTACAATAGCTAAGTTGGGTGTATCCGCCTGCTTCACAGTAAAACAGTGCAACATGCTGAGCCTGTTGATACCATGTTGTATGCTGTCCAATGCTTGACATAAGTTGAACGACGCTCGGATTAGCCTGTGTGGTCCTCATTCAATGGGGGCACTCATTTTCTCAAGGACACAGGTAGTGGGATACTTTGAACATAGCACAGTGTGGCATCATCTATAAGCTGCTCACTAGGTCTTCATCAGTAATGATTTCCTCAACTTTTACACTGCAACCCACTCTTCATCTATATATGTGTATCATATATTTATATTGCCAGCAAGTCGTCTGTGATAGCTTTTACTTAATTCCCCTCGTGATACAATTCAATCCAATACAATCCTACCTCTGCATAGTAAAGCTCATCACGTACATGTAATTCACTCGTTTAGGTCTTCCCGCACCCTGCTCTGCGATAATGTGATCATCAACCAACACCAACCAGCGTAGGATGGAGCATATCTCACTTGTCGACTACAGTCTGCTCGTATAATCAAGCCCACACTCCATATTCTCTGCATCACCTTACTTTCTTGTTACTGCAAAGCATATGCCATGATGATACCACCACCTACCCTCTATGCATAACCCTGCGTTGCCTCCTACTACAAAGTATCACCAGTATAGATTTACTGCACAGCTGCTTGAGGGGGGGGGGGGGGGGGGGGGGGGGGGGGG